>JAAMPI010001444.1:0-14398 GCA_013054445.1 Cudoniella acicularis | reverse complement strand
TACGCGTTCCAATTTCACACTATGCCAAGTGGTTGGTACAGTAACACTTGTGTACCAGGTCAGACCAATATTTGGGTCATGTTGTCCCGTTCTGTCTTGCTTGGGTTTTGTAGGCATGAAAGAAAGAGAGAGAGACAGGAAGTTTTCTTCTCTGCGCTAAGGTTCCTATTATCTACTATATCATCTTAACTTTAACACCTTGTCTTCATATAGTTGGAGGCGATTGGATTATTCAGTAAACTGAGAGATATTCTCTCGGGGGTTTTCTTGCAATGTATGTTGAAAAAACGAATGATACATAGTTTCTTTCTCTTTGCTTAATTTTATTGCTGGTATATGAGATACGAAAGAACAATCAGGAATTAGGAATACTTAGCTAAGATAGTCATCCTTTTCAGAGCTGCCTAATAGCATTCAAGTACACGGGTGCACCATATATTAAGAGGAGAGATTGTTTCATAGCCTAGAGTAAATGAGATAATGAGATCTTCTACTGTAGAATGGATTAGAGATGTGAAGAAGATCATGTATGCATGAATATAGACATATGTATATCCAAGGGATACACAAGGGCTTTCCTATCCTCTCTCTTTTTTATTCTGCTCTCTACACACATGATACCTGCTTCGCTAGCTCCGACCTTTCTACTGCATCTTGCTTAGAGTCAGCCTCCTTTATTTCAAGCTCAATCTATTCACTCACTTACTTACTGTAATATATCACGATGCACCTGCCCTACTAGATCACCGTAATTTATAAAAATGAAGAAAATCAATACTGCCTATTTTTTTACTACTTTTTAACAAAACATTTCACTAAGGAATTTATTTTTAAAAAAAATACAGGCTGGAAGAGAGAGAGAGACCTTGGCTTGAGTAAATGAAGGAATCAACTAACTACTAATCTGGTAATCCGCAGTACCACGGTGTTTATGTTTTGTATTCGAGGAAGGTGGCGAATAAGATACGAGTATAGGATAATTTGATATTAATTCGACCTTAATTATGTTAATCTTACATACAATGTTCATCGCTCAAGTACTTCGTGACGGTAACTAGCTGTTCGTGAAAGGGAAAGGAAGACTATACTCGATCAAGGCTTGAAAAAATAAGGAAACGCTATGAGGTATTAAGATATTAAGATATATAAGAATTGTAAACCTCGGAATACCCGTCGTAAATGAATAAGTTCGCTAGGTATCTCCCCTGACTTGTCTCCTTCCCTCCTCCCAAACTCCTTAAAAAATCGCAACGGCATATCCCTCTCTGCCTACTTCATCCCAACCTGTTTACAACTCGTCACACTATCAAAAGCCTTCACACCCCACTCACACTTCACCCTCCCCTCACACTCTAATCCCCTAAACACTACCACCCAAAAAACAAATCACCTCCCTCATAGCAGCAGTAACCTCCCCCCGTCCCGTATACACATAATACAAAACTTCTTTCCACACAGCAGGATGTGGGAGAGGGAGGTCAATCGTGTCTCTTTTGCGGATATGACCTGATAGCAACAGGGCGCCGAGCACGGGGAGGTAGTGGAGGGCGTATTCTACGTCTGTGAATGGGAACGGGTTAGCTGAGGTTGGATGGAAAGGGTGTGGACAAAAGAGGGGGGGAAGGAGGGAAGGTGAGGGAGAGGGAAGATAGACGTACGGATAGGTGTTGGTCCTTTGGCTGAAAATATAGATTCATGGGTATGGACATGGCCGTGATCTAAGCTCTTCCTTCGTTGAGCCTGTGTCTGCATCTGCGTTTGCGTGTTTGCCTTCAAGGGAAGAGCTGAGGCTCGACGGGTGGTGGTGGTGGTGCGGGATGAGCGGCGGAGCTTGTTATTGTAATTGTTAGTTGCTGCGTTTTCCATTTCTGTGTGGTGGGTTTGAGGATGAGGATGAGCGGGGGAAGGGGAGGGAATCGGCAGACTAGTTCGTAAATCGTCGATATCGAATTGGCGTTGAATGATGAAGGGTTTTCGTTCTTTAGCGCGGGGAATTACATGTGCACGGATCGTGACGAGGTTGTGATTTTGGGTTTGGTGTTTAGGGCTTGGAGGAGGCGAGGGCGAGATGCTTGGTCGTCGGAGGGAGACGGCGTTGATGAATGCATCTGCTGTGCTTGCGTTGTTGAGGTACACGGCGCCCCAGTCGTGGAGATGGTCGTGGATGTAGTTGAAGGGGACTTTTTGCGGAAGGGTGCTGGTGACGGTTGAGAATTGGCGGGCTTTGGTGGTGGTGGCTATATCTTTGATTTTTGTTAGGTCGTTTTGTACTAGTATGTTGCCATTGCTTGTGTTGGTTCCTGTCATCTGGACATCGGTGTCCTCGACATTGGTTCCATTTTCGATTTTGATATCGGGGTCTGGGCTGAGTTCTATGGTTTCTGGAACTGCTGGGAGGCGTTTGCCGGTTGGTGAGAACGTGAAGGTTGATAGGTGGCTTGCTAGGTCGAAGGGTATGGCGATGACAGAGTGGCGGCGCGGGAATGGTTCAGCTTCAAGTAAGCTTTTGCGTCTTGGAAATACAGCTGCATCTGCGCTGGCCGGCGCACGTTCAAGGCGGTAGGCATGTGCTGCTACCACGGTTGGACTTGGAAATGCTGTGGAAGTCGATGATAGTTGTCGTCGGAGTGGTGGTGAAGGGAGAGGGCCAACCGCTATCGGCTGGAGATCGCCATGGTGTTTTCGAGGGGTTTCTGTGGACACGGCCATACTTGCCATCTAAGGACATGGGCCGAAACAAGGGAATCTGTGACTCCAGGCAGAAATGTGTGACGGTTATCGTGGTAGCGATAGAAGAAACCGGTTTACAAAAGTTGCTCTTGACCTTGAATACGAGCTTGCTGATTTTGAGGATGAGGATATTTGTAAAGCCGAAAATATATCCGTGCAACTCTGATAGCAAAGATAAGAGTTTTGCAAATAGACATGTGAAGGATCTGAAAGCGGATGTTGGGTTTATGATATATGTGACGTAGGCTCCGCATTCCTCGGGGATTTCTTTGAGACCCTTTGAGCTTTAAAAAAAAATACAAAGGAAAGTTAGTCGTGTCATCACGTTTGACATATCCCTTACATATGATTCAACGCAGTTCTTTGCTGGACAAAGAAGTTGCTTACTGAAGCAAGTTGCAGACTTTCCGGAACATGAGTGAGTCTGCTACAGTTATGCATCTGGCATCATCTGAGCTCTGAGTCACGATTTGAAAGGGAACCAGAAAATGAGAGGATAAGGTCAGTTTCAGAGGCAGCAATAGGGAATCTGGCCACATTCCACGTAAAACTTGTCGGTGCAGAGCTGAAGTGTGCCAGAAGTATGATTTTGAGGGAATAAACGGAGCTTTGTAGACCTCGGCACCAATGCAACAGGAATATACATTCAGCCACCTGCTACACTTTCATAAGGTGAAACGTGGGAGAGGCACAGTCTTTGAGAGGACATTCCTCAGGTCTTAATGGAGAATGCTGGCGGCTGCCTGCCTAGCTGCGTCATTGGAAGCTGTAAATATATATTTAAGCACTTAGTAAACTCCCGAGGCACGTTGCGAGATCTGTCGAAATGGGATCTGTCCCGATGACTGAAAATGTGAGATAATATAATAGGAGGTTGTGGTTTTGAAAGAGAAATGATGTTAGAATAAACAACTTGGCCAATCAGCTCGCTTGAATTTCCACCACCACGCGACGAAATCTGGCACCTTCAAACACCTTGATCCAGAACTCGGAAGCTGTCGCAATAACCATTCTCTACTCTCAATCACCTGGCACAATGTCGCGGGCAGCTGAAGCAGCGATGAAAGCGAGCTACAAAAGCTTGAAAGAGGATTTTGTATCTGGTTTGACTGGCGGAGAAATTGCGGAAATCAACTATGTTACAGCTGTGGCTCCAGTAAGTTTTCTCCCTCTCCACTTCGGGCATTCTAACATTGAGAAAGGCAGCACTGGCTCTCTGGTCGGCGCTGCAATCGCGGCAGTCGTTCTTCAAGCCATATACACCACTCGCGTTCGCCGTCGATTTCCTCCTAAATGTTGGAGCAATTCTCCTCGCCATCACCCTATACTCCCGGCAGCCCATCCTCCTTAACCTCCTTATTCTGGCACCCGTCGCCATCGTATACGCCCTACCAAAACACGCTCCTTCAAAAAAAACCACGAGTTCCTCCAAAACAGACGAAAGCAGAACCTCAAAATCCCTTACCAAAGAAGCCATTCTTAACCATATACCGGGGGGCAATGTTAGTTGTTACATGTGTAGCGATTCTGGCAGTCGACTTTCGAATCTTCCCTCGAAGATTCGCAAAGGTGGAGAATTGGGGAACGTCATTGATGGACGTAGGGGTAGGCTCTTTCGTCTTCTCAGCGGGCGTTGTAGCCGCACGACCCCTTCTCAAAGAAAAGTTGGTTGGCAAAACGACAGCACTTAGTACGCGTCTTTATCGATCAGTGCGTCATTCTCTCCCACTCATTGTGCTGGGCTTCATACGGCTTTATAGTGTCAAAGGATTGGACTATGCCGAGCATGTGACAGAATATGGAGTTCATTGGAATTTCTTCTTTACGCTGGGTTTTTTGCCTCCATTTTTGGCTCTCTTTCAGTCCGCCTTTCAGTTCATTCCGTCATACACAGGATTGGCAATTCTCCTTGGAACCGCCTATCAGGTGGCTCTTGAATTTACCAATCTGAAAGCATTCATCTTGACAGCGCCGAGGACGGATTTATTCTCAAAAAATCGCGAAGGCATCTTCAGCTTCTTTGGATACCTGGCAATATTTCTCGCCGGTCAATCTACAGGCATGTTTGTTATTCCTCGGGCTCTCACAAAAAGCCAATCGGGAGTTACTCAGCGCAAAAGGCTTCTTTTGACCCTCGGTGGCTGGTCTATTGTCTGGATACTCCTTTACTTTTTCACCACCGACTACTCCTACGGCCTGAGACTAAATGTCTCCCGTCGACTTGCGAATCTCCCCTACATTTTGTGGACCTGCGCTTTCAATTGTTCCCAGATCACCGCCTTCTGCCTCGTCGAAACCATTTTCTTTCCACAAGTATACAAAAACACTGATCCAAAAGCAGAAAAGGAGATTTATGACTTCTCAACCAGCAGGGTCCTCGAAGCCTTTAATAGAAACGGCCTCGCAGTCTTTCTCGTTGCGAATCTCTTAACCGGACTTGTCAATCTAACTATTCCAACGTTGCACATGAGTGATGTCGAAGCTATGGGTATATTGCTTGCGTACGCGTCGGTCTTGACGACCTTGGCGGTCGGATTGGATGTTTATGACATTTCCATCAAAATGTAAATTCGCATATGGTTCATCCATCCCTATACAAGCAATATGATCGGTGATCCCGAGCTGGCATGACCCATGCTCACCGCGCCGTTTGGGTTTCTGGAAAAGAGTTTAATGAGCAGGTCCGTGATACCCATCGTCTCCTTGTTCCCTATAACCCGGATCAAGGGAGATAGCATTGATATTCGAGGGGCAACCAGCAAACGAGCACTTTGATTGACTTTGTTGCCCAGATTTTAAATCTATTCTCGATCGAACCCTAAGATGCCGATCAGGCGGAGGCTCTCGCGCCGCAATTGTTCCGTAGGAGATGTGCCGGCTGTGGGGATTAATGTCTCGAACCTCATAACAATATATCATAATGGAGAGCTCGGAGATCAGCAAAACTGCAAACTTATGCGCATTTCAGCGACAGATATCTTCGTGTTCTTGTCCCACATCCATCATTTTATCTCTGAAACAAGCTCAAACTTTTCTCGAAGAACTCCCCTACCTTCTCCATTCCAAATCCCTCCCGCTTTTATGAATTTGATTCGCGGGATCGAGGACTCATGCAAGTAGCCGTCGCCTTACCGGATGAGGGCGAGAGGCTGGAGAGGCTGGACCACGGTGCCTGACCAGCGCGAACGTGGCAGGACCGGGTTGCACAAGTCGCAAATGGACAAGGTTAGATTCTGGTAGTTCCTGGTAGTTGTGAGGATTTACTTTTTAGCTGGGAGACGGTGTGAATTGGTTTGGTGCTACGGGAATTTTTCCCCTTGGGCACATGTTGGTCGGAACACCGAGATATCAGACGCATGCATGTGCTTTTAGGGACTTGGAATTCCCGAGACACGTAGCTAGAGAGGATGGCGAGCTTGAAGATATTTGTAGTACGTGAGACTTGATTTTTTTTTTGTACTGTGAGATTGTTTGCCAGACCACGGAATCCGGGAATCATCACGGGTACGAGGGGGTTCTGAAAGGCGGCGCCGGACGCGTGACCGGAAATAGAAGCAAATACCCCAATAGCGGAGGAATCCTTTCGGAAGATCTGGCTTGCAAGGGGAGAAGATGATCGTATATACCACGATCAGTGTGGGTATACTTTCAGCCACCGATGCAACGTCTTATTGGGCCTTGAACACTCGCATTCAGAAAAACGAACGCTTCATTTCCGACGTCAATGCAAACTTGCAAAGAACAGATCGCTTCTCGAATCTTGCTCGAAGACTGCTTCAGCAAAGCTCGGAAGAAGTCGAACGATTGAAGTGGAGAGCTCCCATAATTTTTCCAGGAGCCGCTGGTCGGCAATGAAGCAGCACGCCTGGGCAGTGAGTGAGTGACATACGGCAATGACTTCACGAGTCGCCTTGAGCTCCACGGCAGGTGCAGATGTTTCATGGCCATCCTGGCAGCACGACCAATGATGGCGGCCCAAGGCTCGCCGGCCTGGGATCTTTGACGAGTGCCACGTCAATGCAGAGGTAAACAATGTTTATGCCTTTGTTGCCCTAAGCGCACCGTTATTCTGGCTGCGGTTGGACGGCGAAGAATGCGATGGGAGAGACGCGACGTCGCGGCGACGATGGGACGATGGGACGAAGGAAGCAAGGACAGACTGGTGACATTAGGAGGTGCAGCGTTGTGCTACTCGGCGAGCAAGATGAGGTTATAATATAGATATAAATGCTCAAGCCGGTGCCTTGGGACGGAAATCTCCTGTGACTGATGCCCGCGGTGCCGTTCAATTGCTTCTGATATCGATAGCGAAAGTGACTTGATGCACCATCGCCGCAGCCATAGATACAAAGAATCAACATCAATACCAACCTCTCGTGGCCGGTCTTCTGCGGCCTGTTGGAAGAGCAACTTCGCGCCGTTCCCCCAGCCAGCGGCCTCTGGATCTAGTATTGATACTTGGTGGTATATCCATATCCTCCCTCGGCCCCTGGACACACCAGACCACGACACTTAGTGTTCCACTCCCCGACTCTGCGGACGACGCCTTCCTGCGCGCCGTCTATCTAATACTTAATACTGATCGATGGCCACAGTCGTCCTCACAGCTCACTACCTAGGCACCATCACCACTATTTGCAATTGCTCTGGCTCTGGCTCTGGCTCTGGCTCTGGCTCTGCACTGGCTTTGCTCTGTCCAATCTGGCGCAATTGCCCTCTTCCCATCCGCCGCCGGCCACCGCCTTCCCCTTTTCCTCCCAAACCTCGCTAAGTCGCGAAAAGGAAATTACAGCACCAAGCACCACCACCCCCAAGCCATCCGAGTTGCTTGTGCCCGACCTGTTTTCTCACTGGCCAAACCTTTTGATTTCCTGATTCCTGGATTGCTGCGTGAATTGCCTCTGCCAGAGGACAGTCGCTCTCGATTCACGACGACACCACCTCCCACCGGTTCGTTCGTTGCCCATACCCGTGTTTTCGCTCTCGACGCGACTGCCAATTAATCCCCCTCAGCTCGGCCCAGGACCATCAATCTCCCGCAACCCGCGTATTTGTTCCAGCAGCAGTAGCAACAGCACTGCTGCAGAGAGCAAGGCAGGCCGCGAATCTTTCACGGGCATCACCAACTGCTTCCCAACATCAGCAGCACCGCACAATGGTAGCTGGAGGGCCCGATTGGTGACCCAGGCGACAGACTCGCAATCACAAGCAACGGGACTGAAAGCTGCCAGAGCACTCGCAGCATCTCCGCCCGTCGAAAGCTTGGAAGTGAGCAAAACCATCACTTTCCATCCCAGTGCGCACCGTGCAAAGAGATGTCTTCAGCCGCACTGCAATCAGCGCCGCATCAGCCAACATCAGTGTCGTCGCATTCTCCTGTCGCAGCAACCTCGAACAGACCTTACACCGGCTCGTCCCAAGGGCGGGATCCATACTACAATCAGACTTCTCAAAACGCGTCTCCATCTTCAACTCGGCGGCCCAGTAGACGACCTAGCGGCAATGGCGCATCTTCGAATAATAATTCTCAACAAGCACAATATTATTCTGGGCCCAACAACACTCCCAGCTCTTCGTCCATGACCAACCGAGTACCAACATCCACAAATCTCGTATCGTCAACCATTGCTACCACCATCCTCCCGACAGGATATCCGGTCATGGCTCCAGGAGATCACCAACGCGGTGTTCCGCCAGTTGTCTCACCTCGAACCTCATCAAACCGAAATACGACTTCGCACACTGCAGCATCAGCCGCCGAACGATCTTCACGAAGAGATAGACACGGATATGATTCTGCGACATCGCCACGAGCTCCATCAGGAGATGGGCAAATTGATAGATCCGAGCGACAACGAAGCAATGGCAATCCACAAGTGAACGGGGCTGATCGAGGAGATGATGCAGCGACTGCTGCGCGCGCGAGAAGAAGGGCACAACAAACATCAGGAGAAGCTCTACCGCATAGACCAAGCGGCGCTCGAGAACCTCGGCCATCACAATCCGCCTCAAGAGCTGCAGCAATGGGGATACAATCGCCAACAGGGTTATCAAGGGAGGCGAGCGAAGTATTAAAACGGGTGATTGTGAGCAAGCCAGAAGTTGACATTGAGCGGGAGCGTGAGCGTATGGCAGAGGCTGTCCCTTCATCGCCAGCATCCCAAGCTACTCCCAGAGGATTGGCCGTTGTGGGCAGTGAAGGTGTTGATGATGGTGGGCGTGGTGGAGGTCGCAGCCGACATGACCATGCCGCCAAATCTGAGAAGAGAGAAAAGAACAGTAGATTTGGTGAGTACTTCTTGGGCAATACTCTAGGAGAAGGCGAATTCGGCAAAGTTAAGATGGGTTGGAAGCAGGAAGGCGGTGTCCAGGTAAGATAAGCTGCATGTTTTAAAGAAGCCCGACTGACTTCACATCTCAAGGTTGCTATTAAGCTTATCCGCAAGGAAAGCGTTGGCTCCAATCCTACCAGGCTGGCTAAGATTTATCGAGAGATTGCGATCCTTCGCGAAATATCCCACCCAAACATTGTCCGCCTACACGAGATGGTGGAAACGGAAAAGCAGATTGGTATCATTCTCGAATACGCATCAGGAGGAGAGCTTTTTGACTACATCCTCAACCACCGATATCTGAAGGATAATGCTGCTCGCAGACTGTTTGCTCAATTGGTCTCCGGTGTTGGATATCTACACAAGAAGGGTATTGTTCATCGAGATTTGAAGCTGGAGAACCTGTTGCTAGACCGCAACCGAAACATCATCATCACTGATTTCGGCTTTGCAAATACCTTTAATCCCGTGGATGAATTGGGTGACGAAATCGAGTACAATCTGTCCAGCCGGGAATACGTCAAGAGGATGGAGCTTGATAAGGTATTAGAAAATGGGCTCAGGAGAGGTGATTTGATGCAGACTAGTTGCGGAAGTCCGTGTTATGCAGCTCCAGAACTTGTCGTCAGTGATTCGTTATACACTGGGCGCAAGGTTGACGTCTGGAGTTGCGGAGTCATTCTAGTGAGTTTATCGTGGTGCGTGGTTAAACAATTTTGGCTGATTTATTTAGTACGCTATGCTTGCTGGTTACCTTCCTTTCGATGACGACCCAGCCAACCCCGAAGGCGACAACATCAACCTCCTCTACAAATATATAGTATCGACACCCCTTACCTTTCCCGAATATGTAACACCACATGCCCGAGACCTTCTCCGCCGTATTCTCGTCCCCGACCCCCGAAAACGTGCAGATTTGTTCGAAGTTGCAAGACATAGCTGGTTGAGCGAATACTCACACGTTGTGGGCTTCATAACAAGCAGTACCTCTACTACCGCCGATATTGCCAAGACCACCGTTGGATCTGAAGATCAAGAAGCGCCTCTCCTTGCAAGAAGTGCCTCCGTCAGAGAGCCATCGAAAACACAGAAGCCTCCCCCTGCCGTTGGTGATCTTGCTCGAAAGCAAAATTTGGAACAAGATGCGTCAGAATCCCATCCCAAACCCCACAAGGACAACAAGCGGAGGACTGTACAAGTGGAGTACGTTGCTCCTCGATCCCAGACCCAACGTGGCGAACCATCAACCGCAGCTGCCCCATCCGGCCCAAGGACGCGCGCTCGTGCCGGCAGCCAAGGGCCTGTTGAAGTGCAAGCTGCACCACCAACCAACAGAAGAGTTGTTTCTACTGAAAAACCTTTACCCCAAGATCCTCCTACTTCTCGAGATGGCCAATATTCTAGCCAGGCAAGGCGGCCTTCAAGTTCGAATCGCCAACAAGGTATGCCTCCACCAGCTCGTCCAGGACGAGAGCCCCCTCGATCCACATCGGACACAACTCACATGGCATCTTTAGCTGGCCCACCGGTCTCGATCAATCGACCAAATACTGGAGGGTCTATGACATCTACCGGTAGTCGACCTGGCGCCATGCTTACGAACCGTGGCTCGTACAGTCAACCAGCAGCTCCAACCGTGGCTGGCACGAATGCTCATGGGCGAATGGCGCAACCCACGCAACCGAAGACGGGCAAAAACTACAACATCTCTTCACCGATGCAGGATGATGATGATTATGGACGTCCTAGCTCGCACCAAGTACCAGCCAAGTTTGCAAAGGTCGCAGGTTTCGAAGGCGGGCCTCCCGAGCAGAAAGGACACAAACGGTCGAATACGATCGGAGGTTTCTTCAGCAGGACGAACTCGGTGTTTGGAGGTAAGAGTGGGCGAAAAGAATCAAATGCAGATCAATCAAGGCCGGAAAAGCCTGAGAAGCAAAAGAAGTACCCCCCTGTCAGCATGACCAGTGCTATGGCCCAAAGTCAACAAGATACTCCCAGGGTTTCGATGGATTCTCGGCGGTCAATATCATTTGGATTTGGGAAGAAGCGTAGTGGAAGTATGAGTGGCTCGCAGACGACGCTTCAAGAGAAGCCTAGAAGATTTTCGCTACTTCCTGTTTCTTTTTCTTTAAAAGCTATTGGGATTGGCAAGGACCCAGTTAGTTATCCTAGCCAGGATTATGGAACCCCTGCCGCTACTCCCACCGACCAGCAGTACGATTCCCGTCCAGACAGCCGTGGCAATTACCTTGAACCTCCACACACCGCTCGCACCGACGCCTCTCGAAATGTTAGTGGCTCGACTGCGCATCATCCCTCGACAGCTGACGGTTCTTATGACCGACAGCAAGACAGCCCAGTTCAACACCAACGTTATGCTTCGCATGGGCAAATTTCGGATCCCCGTTCTGGAGCTCCTCCGCAATTCCTCCCTCCTTTGAACTTCCGACAAGGTGATTCAGCGCTCAACACCGAATCCGAATCATCGCTCAACGAAATGACGAATCGTCGGGGGACCACTGGAGGATATCCTGTCGCCTTCAACGATTATGATAGCGATCGAAGACAGACGACGAACAGCAGGGGAGGTAATGGGCGTGGAGTGTTGCAGAAGAACAACCGGAAGTTTACTGAGGCTTATGAGCAAGATATAAATAATGGCTACGGGCCTACGCACAACGACCACGCAGGGAGCAGCGGTGCTGCAAGGAAAGTAATGGATTTCTTCCGGCGGAGAGGAAGGGATCGAGGTGGAGAAAGATGATTTGGTTTCGAAACAATGGCACCAAAAAACTCTTAAATATATTGTGCGATCATTAACCTTTGTTGGATTTGAATTGGACTTGCATCACCCGGCTCACTCATATTTTAAAGCTGGGGAACGAAAAGAAAAAACTTGACTTGGCTTGGCTGTTTGCTCTAGACGAGAGAATGAGTAAGAAGTTTTGGTGGACAGTCCAATTCAGTTCGGTGGCATTCTCATCTCAACTCATCTCATCATCTCACAACACTCCTACTCTCTACATACTACACACTTGCTTCAAATACCGGTAATGGATGGATGGGTGCTGCTGCTCGCCAGGGAGCACAGAAATCAATGAAGGGAAGGAGGATAGGCATAAGAGCTTTTTGTTTGTGGAAGATGATAACTTTTCTTTTCCCTGGTTGGTTGGTGTTCAGTGTCGGAATTGGAGTTGGAGTTTAGAGGGAGCGTGGCAGGGAGCAAGATGAATTGTGGCTGCGGGAGGGGAGGCTTGTTTTTTTTGATTGACCTCCCTGGTCCCGATATACATGTGAGAGTGTGGATGGATTGGATTAGCTTAGGTGGTAGTAGCAGTGACTCTCGTAAGGGTGGAAGGACAAACAGACAGACAAACAAGACAGACAGATGTGTGGTGGATGAATGAATGGATGTGTGTATCTTATTGTATTGTGTAGTAGCACCTAATACTTAGCCGACGGACGACGAGACGAAGATAGTTTGTTGGCCGGGTATCGGTAGATTGGTAGATACGTAAAGTAGGTGTGTGTGTGGTGGCGGGTAAAATCAATCGTATACCACTTCAGTTCAGTCGAATTGTAGAAAATTATAACTATTTTTTACTGTTATTTTTTCGTTTCCTTTTCTGTCTGTCTTAAATTTTTTTCCTTCCCTATTCGTTTTATGGCAGGGTATTCGTATCTTCGCTATACTATTTAATTAGTATAACGTACGGTATCTTTTTTAACAGTTTCAATTTATGATGTAAGATTGGCGAGTTAGACTCAATTCCAACTTTAAAATTTGAGGGTTGAGATTTAAGAATAGATTTTAACTTGGAAAAAGTCAACGCTCTCTAGTTCTGCGAGAGTGTAAGAGGAGGTAAGAGGCACGAGGAAGGGAGAGGGTGTAAGGGAGGCTGCGGATCACGTTTAGGTAAGAGACATGAAAAAACAAGATAAAAAAGGGGGTCAGAGGTATGAGGTATAAGAAGAAGGCGGAGGAAGGCCGCGGACGATCCCAGTTTAAGTATAGTAATAATAAAAGCATTTCGAAGAAAATCACGTGGTATGCGAATTCACCCCACCTGCTTACTGCCTTTCATCTCTCCGGTGTCCCTTATTCGCTCTTCATACTAGTACGCTATTTCTCTGAGGAGGAGGGGGGGGAAAGAGGACAGGACGCGAGAAAATAGAAGGAGTATAAGTTCTAGAAGAGAAGAATAGGGGGATAGGGAGAAGGGAAAGAGATAAGAGTCGGAGAGTAGAAGTAGAAGTAGAAGTACTAAATAAAGAAAGATAGAATATTATAATTTTAGTTTATAAAGTATAATTCTTTTCAAGTTAAAATCAACTTTTAAGTATTAAATATTAATTCGCAAATCTCGTAGCTCAAATTCTTTTCTATAAAAAGGAGTCATTAGGTAAAGGTATAAGCACCAACAAGATATTATATTACTAGAAGTTCTTTAAAAAAATATACTTTTATAAAATATCTGTCTATTCTATTCCAAATCTCAATACTAAATTCTAATTACTTACCTTCAGGCTTCATTAATATCACTATTTTCAACACAAACATCTCCGCGGAAAGGTAGAAGTGGTCAGTCAAGCAAGCAAGTATGCAGTGACACAGTGACACAGTGACACAGTAAGTAACTATTACTGTATACAAGCAGATATAAAGACAAGTTACTGGCTCATACCCGAATAGTCCTCCTCCCCTTCTCTCCTCTTCTAATCCAATACAAGCTTATGTTCAAGTTCTCTTCGCTGCACTTGTAATTTCACTTTTACTCGTGGAGACTCGGTGGAGTCGTGCTTTTTCGGGAGTGTTCTTTACTATTGTGTGTTAATTCCGACTCTTTTACTTTTCTTTTCCACCGACAAGTAAATAAGTCATTAACTAACATAAACCCTTCAAAACGAAGCAAGAAGCAAGCAAGGGTAGGCAGGCAGCAGGGAGCAAATGCATGAAGGGTCCCCCCCCTCTCGCTCCCGATATTAATCGCATTCATTTTTGAAACTTTAATTTCTATGCTACATTCGACTTCCGTCTACCCTTTCTCCCTCCACCAGCGCCCCGCTACCACTTTCCCTTAATTTTTAAAGAAAAGAAAAGCCAGAAAAACCAAAGGCCTACGAGAAAATAAAGCTTTCCACCTTGCAACGTTGCACCTGGGTCTGTCTATAACCCTTGCAACTTCAATCCACTCATTCCATCCCATGCTTCTAATTCGCCCCATGATTTGGATCGATCCCATCCTCGTCCTCATCCTCATCCGGATACCGGACCGAAAACCTCCACCACTTGAGAGACTTGAACCTAGATGCTCCACTCCCCCTTCAATCCC
>JAAMPI010001443.1:0-14402 GCA_013054445.1 Cudoniella acicularis | reverse complement strand
ATTTTCAGGAGAAGCCGTGGGAACTTGGAACTTGGTGCGGAAGCTTGGACGAGAGGGCGCAATAAATTTAATAAAGCAGAAACGGGGTGCTCGTTGTTGCTGGTGCTTGTACTGGTGCTGGAGAACAAGGTCAGGCTGGATACGGCGAAGACGTGGTGGTCAATCCGTTGTATGATGTTTAAAGGATTCTTCGGGGCCACCAATCTACAAGCGACCGGGGGGGTCGGATGGCTCTTACTGTACGGCTTATTTTGGAATTCGAACTCTAGTGCCAAGTGCCCAGCTGTGCATCTTTTGTATTATTCTGTCCGGATCAATGGCTTGGCCTTGCTGCGTCTTACACCGCTCGCATACCCATCAGTCCTGTTCACGAGACCGTCTTCGCGGACAGGGGCCGCTACAAATATCGTGGACCCTCGCCAATGAATTCCCGCGACTGGTGTTCACCGCCGCTGAGAGAGCACAACAGTGGAAGTGGGAAGCGCCAGTTACCTTCCAATACCAGCAGCAATACCCGGCCAGACTGGGCCTTCTCTCGCGTTGCTCCAGGCTCTTACACTCGTGTTGTGGAAGAGATATTAGGCCTTGGCGTCAGGTTGTGTGAACATAGGGCAGTGTGCAGTGCAGCGTGCTGTGTGCTGTGTGCTGTGTGCTGTGTGCACCTCGGCGGACAGAGGAGAGGCGCGTCATAGTTGCAAGGATATCTCACAGGCTTCTGGCAGCGCTGCATGGGGGTCATGCAAGTGAATCGTTCTCCATCTCGTCTCTTTTCTTATCTCCTTGCAGTCGCTGCCCTGTGGCGCGTAGAGTCACGTTCCTCACCCTGACAGGCCTCTCGCATCTCAGAGTCCCTAGGGGACCCAGCATTCAGCGCCCAGCGGCGCGTCCAGCGTAGTGTTCAGCGAATGCAGTGCAGTGTTGCAGCACAGGAACTGTCCGAGGGACGGCATGGAGGCATGGAGGCATGGAGGCATGGAGGGAGCTATGCCATGTTTATTCAATCGAGGGGCACATCGACGATGGGCGATCTCTCTCCGTCACCCCTCTGTCTCTAAATCCGCCTCTCCTCAACCGTCCACCCGCCCTCAGCGCATCGCCGCAGCGTGCAGAATGACAGGTCTGCTCACCACGCGCGCCCAGAAAGCGTTCATGTACTTCGTATGTAAGTTTATGTACGGTGGCTGCCTCTGGATGGCTCGCTGTTCGGAGTGGAGTCCGTCTGCAGACCGTACTCGTACTGCCCCACAGCAGGAAAAGAGCTCAAAGTTCAAACGGCCACGATCGGCATCAGCATAATTTTGTGCCTGAAAGAAGCCCATGGCCCAGGAAGCACATAGGGCAACCAGGTGGCCAATCACGGCGAGCAGCCCTCTTCAAACCACATGGCAGTGGACTGGTTGCGAGCCGCGACCCAGGGGAATGAATAAAGCAGCGAGGGGGCTGCCCTGGCCACTGGCCACTGGCACTTCCGCAGACCATGACTCCTCGGATCCAAGAATACTCTCGCGCGGCCTTGACGGTGACGGTCAAGCCGGAGTGGTTACTGGACATCGACACGGGCTCTGGACGCATCTTCTCAGGCTGTTACAGCAGGTGCTTCTGCTTGCTGTTCGCTGCTTGTTTGCTTGCTACCGCCCTGTAGGTCGCTATGCCATGCGAGAAGTGTTGCACAGCAGCCAATTCAGCTCCACGACTCTACGAGTCCACAACCTCGGCATTCAATTCCATTCCCTGTTTCAGCTGGTCGGCGGGCTTTCGCAAGGCTCCCGCATTGCTTGAAGGCCCCGAGTCTTGGGAGCTCCATCGCAAAACCAACATCCTGTCGGGCCTGCCGCCATAATTCTCGAGTTCGTCTCCTCTTCGGAAAGTCAAATGCGGACGCGGGCCTTGCGGAGGTTTCAGCGCTATCGTCACAGACACAGTGCCTGGAAACAAGGCGGCGGGCTAGTGTCGGCAGTAGGGATGAAGCGATGTTGATCAACCCAGAGCTCGCCATCGGCCTGAGACAAGGAAAATCCAAAGACTGGGAAGTCCTCCCGGGGTGCCGCTGTAAGGAACTTCCAGGTTCCCTCCCAACTTTCTGCAACTCTACCAAAGCTGCGGTATCAAGCACGCGGCGCAGCATCCCCAGACCGTTTTTTGGTGGCCCAATGATCGGCCAGTGAGACCCTGCCCCAAATCTGGCATCTGTGGGGGGCAGTGTGTGAGACGGCCAGGAGCCCTTGGAACTGCCAGGGCACGCAGCATGTCCGCCTCTGCTGGGCTTCGGGACAGGCACAGACAAGCTCATCGAGTGTGCGAGACCGGCGGCGCTTTGCGCTGTCCTTTGATTCGAAGCCGACATCGTCAACCATTGCTGATGAATCAGTGATGATACGACTCACAGGCGAGCTTCGCAGCGTAGCAGCACCCAAAACATGGCTTTCTGGTGCGACGACGCAGTGATGTTGACTCAATCAGACTCCAAGCAGACACCGGCTACGTCGTAGCATCGGGGGCATCGAATGATATCGCAGCATGGCGCAAGGAACACTGCAAGAGAAGCCTATCGATCTGCGAGAGAAGGGCGAAAAGAAGTCGCAATTCCCCCGAAGATCTTGGACACTGCGGGGCAGCTGATGGAGCCCTGCTTCTCAACCCCTCCCTTCCCTGGGGCCCATGTACGGGTTCCCGTATTTTCCATGTTTGTGTCTGGCAGCGCGTACTGCTGTTGCACACAGAGCCCAATGATGGGCGCTGGCTCCCCCCTTTGTAGGCTAGTCCTCCGTCCTGTTTGGCGACTGGAGGCTCTTGACTGGAGTATGCGTTGTTCTCTGTCCTTACTCACTGATGAACCTGCCATGACTGCGCCTTTTCTTTTGGAAAGGAAATAAGAACCATCGCCGGGCAGCCGAACTCAACAAGACATGTACTGCAAATGTACACCGGACCGGCATCAACAACTCTAAACACTCTCTAAGCCCGACCGGCACGCCGAGTACCAGTAGGCTTTTGTGAGCCTGCTCGCGCCTTGCGACTGTGGGCAGGCTTGCCTTGGCCATCAGCCAGCAATCTGTATGACACATATTCACGCAATTACTCCCATCCTCCTCCATCCCAGGAAAGGCCATGATCAGACTCAGCAGGGATGCAGCTCGCCTACTGCCCGCTCGCTTCCGCCATTCCACACCCAGCTGGTTGTTCTCGAAGCCTTTGAAACATGATCTACGTGCTGCAAGCAATACGGACGGAGGACCAAAAGCCACCGAAATAGAACAATGCGGGGACGCAGGATGGGATGAAGCAGAATCCCATCGATAGGGACTATCGCGAAAAGAGTCAACAAAAATGTCAACAAAAAAGTCAACAAAAAAAGTCAAAAATCCGTGACAGCTCTCCCCCCTTCCCTCGCGCCCCCACAAAGCGGGCACTTACATCAAAAGCGTCCACGTAAGGTTATTAAGGCTGATAAGCCACATGGGCTGGATGGGGGGCTCGATAAGCTGCTTTTACGAAAAGCGAATTTTTATGGAGATTGGCGAAGCTGCTGCTGCAAATAGCCTCGAATCCTTCAAGTTTCGCCATAAACTCTCACTCGCATCGGACGGCAAAATTGTTTTACGATGGCGACCTTGACCATGAGCATGGGAGGCTTGGTCCAAGTCTGCGTCGGCCATGATGTGGTAAGCGATGGCCGATGATCTTTCTATCTTCAACCATCAGTGCATGCGAAAACCAGATCGAGCGAGTCGGCTCACGATACAATTGCTGCAAGTGCATATACTATACATTATTCTTTGCTTTCTTGTGATACGGTGCCCTTAGCAGTGCCAAGAGGCTCTGTGCCACTGTCGCACAGAGGGGTCCTATTTGCGTTACGCGCCACATGTCTCCTTCGAGTTCACGATACCATCGCGCGATTCCAGTTTCTTCAGCAGCAGTGCGCTCAGTGCTGGAGGGCCCTGAAAGAAGCAAGCAGCATCTGCATGCCGCCAGCCTCACGGGCCGACGAGGACAAGGACTCGGGTTGCACTGGCAGCACGGCCCTCCCCATCACCTTGAAGCTGTGTTGCCTGTCCAAAATTACCAGACGCCCTTCCGAGCCAGCCTCCTACCCCTCAAATCGTCCTCTATCACCACCTTTCCACCATCTGCGCCCTCATCGTCCCACCCCCAATCAACAATCAGACACATCGCATTCCTTCCATGGATCACCTCCCACCTTCCATGAGGAGAGCTGACGTGCCACCCGGGCGTCTGCCTCCATACCCCGCAGATATCCTCGAATCGATCAGCAATTGATCTTTCGGGCCGTCGTGTTGTCGTTATCATTGTAGTCATACCTTCCATCTCGGCTTTCCTTTCCGTCAACGATCGGTCTCAGCACTGTTTGGCACGTCTGCCTGGAGATATTTCCATTGGCAAGCCGGCTCTCAAATTTGCAGCTGATTTCAACAAAGTTTGCCTCGAAATGTGGCCAGCTCTGATTTGATCCCTCTATGTCTTACTGCATTTTTTTGTCTGTCTCACTATTCACATATCATTTCTCGCCACTCTTGCTACTTACCAACCACTTTCCGGTGTATCAAAAACCAATTTCAACAATTTCCCAGCCGCAGCTGGCCAACATCCAGCCAATATTGCGATTGGATGATGTTAGAAGACCATCGGTCTCCCCGTGATCTTATTGGAATCATTATTTGTGTGTTACCAAGAAACGAATTGCATGATCAGACGGCAGCCTACAGGAATTGTGTGCTGCTAATTTGGTCTGACAAGGAGAAGCAATTGCCATCCACGCCAGATCTTCAGTGCCTGGGTGCCAAGACATTCACAAGCAGAAAACTGCTGTGCTTCGTTACATCAGATAAGGGACCTTTCTTGAGACTAAATTTGACCTACCCCTGAAAGGAGCATTATCTTGTCATCTGTTCGTTTTTTGTTTACCTTTTGATAAGCGTGAGCAGGGGAATTGACCTGGCTCAAGTGCCACAAACATTAGAACGACAGCAGAATTGTAACATCCATTTTGCTTCCGACCATGGGGTAACATGCTTCCGGCTCGGCCCTCCCTCCTGCGCCAGATGTATCGCTTGTCCAGATTATTGATTGATTGGCAAAAGCAATATCAACGAGTATCCGTGCACGAACGCCAAAAACGCCACAAGGAGGGAAAAGCAACCGAGATAATCGCGGGGTAGGAAAGTTGGTAAAATCGGTATGGGAATTTCGAAAGTTAGGTGGTCTGATGATCAGCAAGGGTCATCTGATAGTGATAAGAGATGCAGAGTATTAGAGGGGTTTGGGGGAAGCGTTTGTGATAGATTATTTTAAGGTTGGGGGTCCAACTTAAGTTACTGGTCACAGAGAACCCGGATGGATAGGAAGTCAAGTTCACGTGACGGGATAGGATGACATTTCCGGATTGGGATTACCCTGCAGGTTTGAGGGGTGTCCCCTCCTTTCAGAGTGGAAGTGGAATTTCTCGACACTCCGTTTGTTCGTGATCTAGTCGTTCGGTTAGAAGATGCCGGTGGCTGCCTATGAGTGGAGGGTATTTACATCACGTGACCATACAAAAGGAGATAGCGAGGCGGCGCTAAAGTAGAGTCTCTTGACGACATCCGACCGACCAATGTGTTTCGTGGGTCTTCCTCATCACTTCAAGGATTGAAACTTGTATCGAAACGGGTTGTGACGACGCAATCCTTCTCATCGCTCTCTGACCCACTTTGCCTTTTCCTTCACTGGATCGCAAGGACAAGTGTCAAGAGTCTAAGAGGTGCGGTCAGTGAGGCGACATGGTTGGTGTACGCCTTGTCTTGGTTTGCGGTACAGCCACTTAATCAGTGAGTTAATGAGGTCAGAATCAGGAGATCAATTCTGATTGCAAGGTATCAGAACTTGCATAATCCCATCATCCCCCTTTTATTATCGAATTGCATATTTTATCCCCTTGCCAAGCGGCAAGATATCACTTGCATGCCGAGTCAATTGGCCATTTTGTTTGTGACGTGCCTTGGTCCTGCTCCGCTTTTACCTTCGCGAATCGTGCCTACCACAGTCTACGCACTAGGTACGAGCCAACTTAGCTCTAGAGAGACAAAGTATCGAGATACCACCAAAGTACTGCCCAGTGCAACGCTAGACGAGACGTTAAATCTGACAAAGTAGGCAGTAGTTATGTTTTTGTTATCGCGGTGATGAAGCCTCTACTGCAAGTGTATTTTACGAAATAATTTTTCAACCACGCATAGAACGAGCGCTGCTATTAAAAAAGTGGGTTTTGGTTTCCGTTCCACGCTGCGCTACTACAGATGCTATAATTATTAATTATTCTTCCTGTAATCGATAAAGAAATGACAACGTACCACAATTCACAATAATCATTACGCTCCTCCTCACTTAGCAAAACCCGTGGCATCATCTACTCTTGCTCAAGCCTAAATATGATTTGCTGCGATTTTTCAGTTGGATTTCTGATCATTTCTCGCGTCATTTTCTTTGACAAGTCACTGGTGAGTCATTCAGTGTCGTCTTCGGCGTGCCGAAGAGGGTGGTCATCTAAATCCAGACCGCAAAAATTTCAGCCGAACAAGCCGAAGAGTACCGTGATCTCTGGAGCCCCGTACGAAAGCAATATTTTCAATATTTGGCGCGCGCACCGCGCATTTAATAACGTCTGCTACGTTATGATATACGTGAGGGCGGGTATAGTACCTTGTACATTGTTGTTCCTTCGATCTTACGCCGCATGCACCTTCTCTGACATGGGGTATTTGACGACTACCTAGTGCAGTGCAGTAGTGGGGCTCTTTCTTACATCATCACCAACATTATTTATTTATTATTATTGATTGCAGAGTTGTATTTTGAAGAGGAAAGAGGAAAGACACGGTGTGGCGCGTTCTTTTCGTCGGATGACATGATGTTTGGGGGGGAAATATGATAAGTTTGGAAGATGTCGAGACGATGTGCTCATGTGCTCGTAAGCAGCGGGGTTTGCAATCTGCATTGTATTATTGTTTTGCGGGTATTGTAACAGTTGAATGGAAGAGGAGGCGGTGAAGTTGTGATGTTGAATCTTCACGCGATCATCTCTCGAGTGTGGGGTGAAGTGGTCGAAAATTCCTCGGCCAAGCGGCTTAGGGGAGAGTTCTTGGTTAATCTATGTTGTTCGATAATGGTATACTCAATGATATCCTGAAATTGAGACCACATCATATGCTCCCAAATCCGAAACCAAAAGTGCATATCTCATCAACACCTGCTTGTACTGTGGACGTCATGTCAAGGTTTTTTCCCCCAGCACAATCTATGAAAGTCTCACCAGTCTCTTCTTCTGAATCCACGAGTTCTAGCGGCGAGGTCTAGGTACCCGCTGGAGAAAATCACCCAAAGACCGCAACGGATTCAAGATGTGAATCAGATAGGGTATACTCTCGGATATTTAAAAAAACGCGCAAGATTATGAGGCCGAACTCCGGAGCATCGACCAAATACTTTTTATTTCTCCTGACTGACCTTAAACTACGGTTAGAAATATTGGTAAAAACAACAAGTTTTAAGATAGGTAACTTCAGGACGATTGCGTTGTTGGTCTGAGTCTCGATATCGCCGACCGCTGAAAGTTGTATTACATTTTTACACTTTTACTTATTATTTGCTGCTATCTCGTGTTTTATTCTCTGAGTTCTTGATATTTAATTGAGGGTCTTCGACTACTGCGAATTTACCCACTTCTATCAAAATATCTTTCGCTACCAAATAAACTATCACTATCAGAGTCTTTCCCCTCTCCCACTGTCTAAGAATAATCAGGCATTACTTTATCCTCTGCTTTCAATCCTTACCACTTTATCCTCTGTCTTTATGATCCTAATTTTTATTTTTTTTGTCTGTCTTCGTCTTGAACTTGCAAAGTCCTTTAATTCACTATTTCGGCAGTAAGCGAAGATGTGTACGGGTTTCTCTTCCGAGTAACGTAAGTGGGGAGGATAGGGATGACTGGCACTTGAGGAGACTTTATATTGAATCTTGAGGTAGGTGGCGGTTTAGGGTATAGGGAAAATAAAAATTTGTTCGGGAGAAAATTTAGATGTGGGTTGGGATATTTTATTAAGCTTAGTTGTTTTGGTTGTTATTGCTTTTTATGTAAAACATGGCTGTGATTTTGAGAGGGACGCCGCAAATTGCCTTGTTCTCCTTCAGATTATATAACTGAACGAAAAACAAAACTGAGAGTCAAAACCTTCTTCTGACTCAACATTTCAGTTCGAGAATCCAAGAAACAGAAAAGAATAAAAATTATTCTTCAGACTAATTCTATCGGAAGCAGGACCGGGGAGACGAGAGCTATAATTGAAATATCATAATAAAAGTGATGCTGCTGCTGGGCTGCGAGGCTTTTTGGTCGTCACTACGGCTTATGGTTGTGGGATGGTTGTGGGGAGGTATGGTGGAGTAGTTGAATGGATGTGCATTCGTAGCTAGCTGCCAGTGTGTGGGCTGATTTATTGTTTGTTACTGCTGGCTGCTGTTGAAAGAATTTCTTCCTGTCGTTATCAGGTTATTTATCACTGTTGAGTTCTTCCCAGCCGCTGTCATGTTATCTGACCTCCCCCTTCCTCCCTTCCTCCTTAGCTCAACGCCATTTCAGCCTAAATCCGGTTTCTACACACAGCTATATATTCAGGGCTCAAACATCAAACACCAACCTTCTTCCCGATTTTGGCCGGCAGTGTGAAATACATAAAATCCATTGCGGTCCTCAAGTATGAGTTTAGAATATTTTGGGTAGGTTTTTATAGATGAGGTGAGGTGAGTTGTGGTGAGTTGTGGTGGAGAGAGGGGAAAGGAAGGAGAGGGGTTGGGGAGGTTGGGGGAGCATATTGAGATATTTTGCTCGATAGGGACTTGAGGTTGAGAAGGGTAGAAATTTCAAAGGGGCGGGGAGGGGATTAGTTCCTATTTTCCTAGGAGAGTCTATATCCCACCATAACATTCACCATCTCACTCTTCTCGCTTCCAAAAAATAAGACCTCCTCTTTCGTAGTAAAAAGCCACCCAGCCTTGCGTCACGACAGAGCCCAGATTTAGAAGGAGGTATTTATTAGAGCAGGAAACGAAGAAAAAAAATCACAGGAGCAAGGTTGAGGATGCGGCAATGCACTTGTGCTTTTTTTTCTGAATAGGAGCTGGACCCGTAGCGTACCTTTTACTGGAGGAGGAATTTTGGATTGGAATGTGGAAATTAAATGTTGGCTATGTTGGTCTTGACTTACGTCTGAAAGTTGTATTTGGGCTGTGTGGTTGTGGTTATAAGTATATGGAGCTGTTTTGTCAAGTGGGTATCGTGCTGTTAGTCAGATGCGACTGCTGTCAATTTGGTTTTCGCAGTTAAGTCTTTCTCTACTGTTGCTGTCAAATACCCCCTCCCTACTCCCTTTTTCTACATAACAAATATCCACAGTGTTGAAGGCAGCGAGCTGATAGGCTTTGCTTGAGTGTAGAAAAGTTGTCAACTGATGCCTGAAACCAATCCAGAAAAAATCTTACTAGGGGGTTAGGTTAGAAGCAAACAAATGTGACGACTTCCATAAGTTCCATTCCGCGAATTGTGCAAGAACCGGAGTTCGTATAAAGAGCTCGATTCTAGTATTTTTTAGTAATATTATAGAGAGGGGGGTTGGATACGGGTCTGAGGTTTATAGCGTGCGGGGAGGAGAAAGCTCTTATAAGTTTTTGGGGGGTGGGGGTTTAGATTGCCTATTGCTTTAATTAACAAGTATAGTTGTAGTGAGTCGACTTGTTTCAGACCTTGATAAGCCCCGCGATCTACTGCCTAGACTCCTCCAAAAGAGTCATTGCCTATAAATGGCTGTCTTCTTTCCGAGTACGGTCACTTTATCACGTGCAGATGATCGTTCGCAACATCAGTACACCTTTTGATTGCCCGCTTGCTTGTGGGTTACTGCTTCCGTGTGCAGACTTGGTAGCGTTTATTTCTAGGGTAGAGAGGAGTGATATGAGCTAAGGAATTATGAAAAATGAGGGGGGAATTTGTGGGATGCTTTCCGACTGGAAAGCTGTTGCTCTCGAGGTAGTTGTCGCTGGTGAGTAACTTGCTACTGCTGCCAAGTACCAGAATGTTCTCCAGCTCTCTAATATCAATATCTCTCTTTAGCCTTGGCTTCCTGGCCTATAAAACCATCCCTGAATCCTCGAGATAAGCAGAAATCATACCTCAAGAACACGAAGATGAACTTCCTATCTGGCTATGTGTCTTGCTTTGAGGTGTCTCCGACCTGTTTAAAGAAAAATTTCTCTCTAGAAATCGAGCCTGCTTTTATAACTTACGGAACTTCGTGAGGGAAAGTAGAAGCTCTGAAGTGCATGAATTTTAAATACCCTATTGCTCAGACCTGTCTCGTGTAGCAAGTTTTAACTTGGGCGGAAGTCGTACCGTGAAGCAGACGTGAATTCTTTTAAGCCCTACGATCTTGTTTTTAAACTCCTTATATAAGATCTTGTGACGACCTCCCTTTCTGTTTACTCTCTGCATCCGAAGAGTTAAAGCCCTGCTAGCTGTAGATGAGGACTCTTTCTACTTCTCTACTTTATTTGTCGGATTGTAGGTTAAAGCCAAAAAATTAACGTTTCTTGGTAAATAGACTGTTTTGAACTAGTAAGAAGTTCTAAAAGTTAGATAATTCAAAAAATCTAGAAGGGCTGTTACTGTCAAGCTAGCTGCCATTATCGAGTGTTTTGTTGCTGCTAGTATTAAGTTCGCTCTCCCTCTTCTTAATTTTTTTTCAAATCGAGGTCCTGGACTCAGAAACTTTCACTCTCTTTATCGATCCCTCCCGTGAGAATTCTGTGTGTTTCCTTCAAAAGGGCTTCGCTTTTGATTACTGTACAGATGTGACGTTTAAAGCGTATGCGTGCTAGATTACTTGAAGTAAAGAGAAGTTAGGAGGTAAGGTGGCCCACCCCTTTAAAGCTAACGGAGTGATTGGAGTGAGAAGTGCTAGGATGAAGTCACGTGGTTGAGAGAGTTCTTGAAGTGAGATTTGAATCTTCTGAGTGTCTGAGACGAAGCTAGCTAAGAGTCAAGAGACCGCTCAGTTATTTTAAAAAAGGTTCTCGAGGATTTTTCAAGTGTCAGGTTACTATATAGAACAAGGAGTAAAAAACCGCCACTTCAAGGTGCGCAAAAAAAGGGGACGAAGTTGGTTCCTAAGCGAGTAAAATATCAAACTTCAGCTATCCCCCAAAGCACCTTTACATATTCAATTAAGAATAAAGATCTAAACAATCAAAGCATAACTGTTGGCCGACAAATTTGCAAGTGGAAACTGGGGCATTTAAAACTATAGCAATGTTGGTGGTCTCCGGATCTTAAGCAGAATAAACGTACGCTTTTGCCCAGGGCAATTATTGATTGCAGTTTCGCTGTTTACTCTTTTTTCTTTTTTCTTTCTTTTAATATAGTGGGAAGTGGCTTTTTGGGGGGGCATCTTTTTGTGCGAGCTTGATGTTGCGTAGTTTTGTCAACCTTTGTGACTGCTAGAAGCGTATCTAGAATCTATCCTTTTAATCTAAGAGAATCCTAATCTGCGAGGGGGAGTCGTATGCGACGGCACAAGAAACTGGATGGTGCATTTCACGGTGGACACGCTCTGATGTCCGAAGAACCACTTCAATCATTTGGTTTTTGAATACGGCACCGAGCTGAATTGACGACGGCGTTTAATTTGATTTCATAATCCTCTGCTAAGTCGGTTAAAAATTTTGGCTGCTACTAGGACATTTCGGTTGTTGTGAATTGTTGCTGTCAATGAAAGTGTCGCTGCCAAGCATTCCCATGTTGCTGTCGGACACATGAACCGTACTTCTCGCTCTACCACGTCAATAACATTTAATCTTCAGCTTTATCTCCAGGAGTAAAAGATCGTCTTTAAGACTGGAAACAGAAAGTCGTTTCCTGAATATTAAAATGAAAATGATGGCGTGGTGGGTAGACAAGGATGTAGAATAGCGCAAGTTGTTCTGAAGTTGAACTCTTCGCTATCCTCAGTCTATTTTATAGGTACGAACTTCTCAGATTTTGGAATAGCAAGATTTGTAATAGAATCAGCAAGATGAATGTCTCAACAATAATTGCAAGGTTTCACTTTACAAAATAATTTTGGTTTTCCGACATGTTCACTCTTGCCATGCATTGCGTATTCAATTGCAACACTTCAAAGAATAATTATCATAATACTGTAGAATATTATTATAATATAAAGGATGTGACCAACTTGCTTCAAACTTTCATCTTTTCCAATTACTCAGACTTTTTATTTAATAATTATTTAATAAGTTTCAAGTGTTTCATGCGATATCATGCCACACAAAGACCGCGTGAAAGCCATGTAGAGATCAACTTGCCTTCCTTTTTCCATCTTCTATCGCTTTTTACCTTAAACTTGTTCGAGTCGCATCTACGTATCATCACTTCTAAATTCAATTCACCTTTGCGAACGAAAATCCATCTTCAGCCTTTCATTCGATTCTTACCTCGCGTAACAATTCGAACCCCTTCTCGGAACTCACCTACCTCCTTTTTAATCCTGTTTTCACTAAATCAAACTCACCACAATCACGATCACAACTAATAAACCCCTCAACAAGCCCCTTCTATTTCTATGTGCTTCTTGGTGATTGTGTATAATAATCTTTTTGCGGCGGAGATTTCACCTCGGCTCTATTTCACCCTGCTACGGTTGGCGATTCGCACCTTAGCTCAGAAATTCGCTTTTATGTATCGTACGAGTAAAGGAAAGTAAGAACGCGAATAGGTATTGCTTGTACGAGGAGAGGCAGTACATGGGGAGAATTATTACTGTAAAAAAATCTGGTGAAAGCTGATATATTACACGAGGAGAAGCACTTCTATAAAGAACCGAAGCTGTAGGCTTGTAGCGAGAGAAGGACGAAGAGGTACGCATAAGAGGAGAGACATTCTCACTAGAAATCTCCAGAAGGCATCTATCTATACAAGGTTCGCTTCTAGCTTGAAAAAGTCATTTTCAAGTAGTTCCCTCTCCATGAGTGTGTCGCTCGTTACATGTGTCTCTGCTAGATTTCTCATGGAAATCCTTTTCCCCCACCGTCCCGTAATAAGTATTTGACCTCCTAGATTAATATGCTAACGTAGAGATCTCTCTTATTACGAGTACCTCTCCTTAATTTCTCACAAAGAACGAATAGCCACCCGTACCCACACCGGCTACCTATGCTCGCAGCCACGCTCGCACGCGACCTACAAATTTCTCTCCCCTCAGTTCTCGCTCCGTCTGCAGAACCGCGTCGTCCCTGGATTCTCCATTCACATCTGCTTCGATCTACCACTCATCACCTTTACAACCCCCAACTCCAGCTACTATCAACCACTCACCATCTCAATAATTCCCAAACTCCAGCAAATACAGCTCCCATATATCAACAATGGCAAACCAAAACCAACCTCTCCTCACTCTCTCAACTATCCTCTCCGACCCTACTCTCTTGGTCCCAGGAACCAGCATCCTTGTCTACGACTTCGGTCGCCCGACGACCTCCCCCCTCTTAGGCCCCATGCCCGTCACAGATCTCATCACGCGCCTCCGCTCTCCTCCCGCCGACCAAAAAGGCGCCGTCAAATACCCCCTCGCATTCGAGATCCCCTGCCCCGCTACCCCTCAACGTCACGCTCCCTGCTACCATCACGAATGAATACAAGTTGCTGGGCCGAGCGGTATGGGCCGCGGAATCATGGGGAAATTACACTATTGGGGAAGACGGAAAGGCCGTGCGGAGCTTTAAGCCTGTGTCTAAAAGTAAAGCTAGTTCTGCCGAGAGTGAGGGAAAGATAAAGGCAATGGAAGAGGCGAAGGAGGAGATGCAGAAAGCTATTAAATACATTCAGGTAGCTACAGCTGGCTTCGGCGGATTCTGGAAGATGGCAGGTCTGGGCGCTTCTTCCTTCATTGCCGTTCAAGGCGGAGAAGGAGAGACGCTTATGAGAATCCAACTTCTCACCGTCGATCTATCACTCCTCTCTGCCAATGTTCGAGCTAAGGCTCTGAAGGATTTTGCGGAGAAAGGCAGGAAGTGGGCCCCGGAGAAGCGCTGGATTACGGGGTGCAGGCTGAAGAGCGGTGAGGTAAAGATCTTGGGTCCGGGCGTGGTATACGGCGTGATTAATATCATGGATAGTGTTGTAGTTGGCGGCTTGATGATGCGGGGCAAGGATTTGAGGGAGGCGTTTAGATATTGGCGTGTTTGTGTGGAGATGGGCTTGGAAACGGGTGTTGGGAAGGTTAAGATGGGGAGGAGAATCGTGGATGTGTTGAGGGATGCTGCGAGGAAGGATTTGAAGGCTTGTGGGTTTGTGG
>JAAMPI010001442.1:0-14426 GCA_013054445.1 Cudoniella acicularis | reverse complement strand
GCTGTCGAGTTCAACGAGCTTGCAGTCGAAGAGAGCGAGGAGGATGAGGAGCTTGGGATGCTAGTATCCGTTGTGATGGTGGTGGAATTCAACGAGCCTGCAGTCGAAGAGGATATGGAAGGGAGGGCAGTCGTAGAGTTGTTGACCGGGGAGCTACTCGGGAAGACAGTTGTGGTAGGCTATATGCATGTTAATAATTGCGAAACAATAAAGCTGAAAACATGACTTACGAAGGCAGTTGTTGTTGTACCCACCAGAATGGTACGATCACCAGTCTGTGTTACCGGGCATGTAGTTGTGTAAACGGTGGTAAGGGTGACCTCATGCCCATTTGTGCAGCTAGGATTGTTGATGCAAGATTGAATCGTGCTAATCACCGTCGAAGTCACTTCAGATGTTGTCAATGATCTTGATGTTGTATTGGTCCCAATTACAGCGGTTGTGCTGGATGTAGATTGGGTGAGGCTCAAGGCTTCCGACGAAGCAGTTACAGCTAATCGGTTAGCACAAGCTCATTAATAAGCTAAGACAGAGGATAGACATACTGCTGACGGGCTTTCCATCTTCATAGATGGTGCTATAATGTGGCACACGAGTGGTGATCAGATACTCTGTAGTCAGAACCTGCACCTCATAGGAGGTAAGGATCTCGAGGGAGGCATTGTCGATGACCGACTCCACTGCTCCCGAGGCAGGAGCAGAAGCAGCCGCGGTAATGCTACCATCGGCTTTAGCATAGCCTGCGAGGGCCAAAACGGCCGGCCAAACATAAGCGGCCTTCATTTTGAAGAAATGAGTTTGCTGTGGTAAGTGTTGTTTGTGTTGTGTTGTTTCTTAGTGATAGTCCCAGACAGCACGATCAACGAGTGTGGGCGTGAGATAACAGAATATAAAATGCAATTTCCAGAACAAGAACCCAAAGGAGTGTGGTTATCGAAATAGCTGAAGAGCCAGTGAAGTGAAAGAAGAAAAGATGGGATGAGGATGAGGAAACCAGTGACCGAGGCAAGAAGCGTTCTTATAAACTTCGAGGATGAGTGCGAGCTATGAGCATAGCCAGGTTAAGATTTGACGGAATCGCCAACTGGTGTTACTTGAAACAACATCATGGATATCAGATGAAAGGTCAGCAAAAGCCACCTCCACACCCACCAGCGGATCGTGGCCCCGGCACCAGAGGTTGTTTGACTTTGACTGACGCCAAGAAGCCATGTGTGGCGGCGAGAACGCAAGCATAGGAACGGATACAGGGATCTGGAGCTATGGGATGTGTTTACCTTGACGTTGGCCAACCACAACGAGAATCTCGCTCCAACTGGGGATACCAACCATGCTATGGGATCCTCAACGATAAAGGCGTGGGAGGTTGGGAGCCTGAATCTCCCTCAGGAAAGGTGCTCGAGTAGCTTTGAACAAGCAAAGGATGTTTGGCGATTGACTGCGGACAGATTATGGAGAGGAGAGCTCTTGGGAAGGAGTGCGGATGATGCGAGGGATCATCAGAGGCACTTAACCCTGCACGTCCCCGGTACAGTAGAGGCTCTCACGACGACCCTTGCAGGCACAGTCGATCTTCCGAGGAACCCCGCATACCGGTACCTCCTCGCCACTGTGGCCACCGGTCAGCTCAGGCGCTGCGGTCCAAGTCGGTACGAGAATCAACAGCTGGCCCGAGGGGGTAATCCGATCGTACCCAGCAGCTTTCGACATGCCACGCCTTACGACGCTGAAACAGTGAAACGATCAAGCAAACAGACGATCTGACAGCAGCCAGCACTGGCTGCACCGTGGGGAAAAGCTGGAAAAAGCTGGAAAACGCATGATGATGGACTCCTGGCGAGATGAGAAGGATCAGAGCTGTCGTTATCGCTATCAACACCACACACCTCATACACCGCGGGGCAGTGGGCGGTGGGCGGTGAGCAGTGGGGAGCTGTAATTCTTTGGTGGGCAATGTTTCGTTTCGTGTTTGACGTTGGAAGCTGTGTGGCCTTTTGCACTGAAGTTGGCTGATGATGTGGATACTCGACACCCTACTGGAAACGCTGATGGCGACGCTCAGAGGCGAACAGCAACGCTGAGAGACACTGCTGGTTCGTGCGACTCGTCGATGTTTCCAAGGTAGTCCCGACGATGGGATGGAAAGATTCGAGATGGGATGAAATTGAGGGATGGCTGAGGAGCTGCAGGAATCAGGATGAATAGGATTGCCACTAAGCTTTGCCGAGAGGAGAGCCCACCGTCCACCGCAGATTGGCGCATTTGCAGGCTGCAAATCGCTGAAAATACAGACCTGAGCCAAGACTGGTATTGGTTATTCAGGGTCTATTTAGGGGCATTTCTACCCGAACTTCAAGGCATATATACCAAGCTTCAAGGCATAGGATAGGTACAGCACAGTGAGGTTTGCCGCCTGAGGCGTAAGGTTTCATCAGTCCTGAGAATGCACTTAAACGTGTACTCGTACCTGTTTTATCATCCATGTAGTTCTAGTGCGGCCGACGCATCTCGATATATACCAAATCTTCCTTCGCCGCCTGTCCATCGTATCCTCATCCCGCAACGTTGATGTCACTACTCAGGCTCTTTTGATGGATTCTCGTAATCTTACCTGGGCACCCCTGCTCTATCGCGACCCCGCCGTAAACCCCATACGAGTACGTACCTCGTACTTCACGAGAATTCCAGCTTTTCACAATTTAGCGTGGCTTCAACATATTTATACAACGAGGTCTCTCTAGTTTAGTGCCTGAGCACTTGGAGCGTAGAATTTGGGTACCTGAAGAGTCAAAGTATAACGCTGGTCCCGCCGAAGCAGAAAAAAGGCGACCACCCGTATGACTCCTTTGGTCCCCACCCCATAGTAAGTCATTTTCTATGCGAGTACTGCGTTGATATCATAGGTCTCGCATGGCCTCGGCTTGCGACTCATGTATCGTCTTCGCGATGAAGAAATCGATTCCACGGCGCATCGACTCACCTCGAACTGCACCTGGGCTTCCCCTTATTTCAATTTGGACGTTATCTCAACTCATTGCTGTTGTTTCCCCACAACTACAAAAGCCCGTATCATATACTTCTTTCCTCCAAAGCATCATACTGACGTTGCGGTGTTCTCTTACGAGGCTATGAGGTAACGCTTAAATTGGCAAGTGCAACCACAACACAATTTAGGAATCGGGCCCAACGTTTCGTTGATCAGCTCATGATATGTACTTGTATGATTCATCCTTTAATTCTTAGAAGGTTTTGGTTTTGGTTCAGGGGTCATTCTTAAGCCGAGCAGATCGATTTACGACCAGCATGGCCATCATATCAAGGCTTCGATCATTTTTCACCACCAGTGAGAAAACCAACATCGTCTCCCCAAATGGACGTCAGCTCGAGGAAGCGAAAAACGAATCTAGTAGTGACAATGACAACTCTGCCGAACCGAGAGCAGACCAGATAGTCGAACCAGGAGAGCTGACCTTCGAAGAAGACACCGGAGGTGGAATGGGACGCCATTTAGGGTTATTGAGTACTACGTTCTTGATGTTTGTGAAGTTGTTCCTTCATCCGTTTTCTTCTGACAGTATACAGAATTGGCCGTATCATTGGAACCGGAATTTTTTCGACTCCTTCCAGCATCACCTCGAGTGTCGGCTCAGTGGGAGCTGCACTTTTACTATGGACTCTTGGCGCACTTCTTTCTTTCTGTGGCCTCTTCGTTTGGCTCGAATTTGGCTGCATGTTTCCTCGTTCAGGAGGCGAGAAAGTCTACCTCGAAGCCGTCTATCGCAAGCCTAAGTTTCTGGCAGCGGTAGTTTTCTCTACTCAAGCCATCATGCTTGGATTTACTGCTCAAGGCTGCATCGTCTTCGCATCTAATATTCTCGTTGCAGCAGGACATACCGCAACTGCGTGGAACTCCAGAGGAATTGCCATTGCAGTGATTACTTTCGTGACAGTCATCCATACATTTATGCCAAAGACAGGAGTCAGATTGATGGATACCCTTTCAAGCATAAAAATCCTCCTCCTCCTCTTCATAGTCATAACCGGCTTTGTTGTCCTGGGAGGAGGTGTGAAGAGCGTCCCCGATCCACACGCTTCATTTCGGAATGCATTCGCAGGTTCGGTGCATTCAAGTGGACCATATGCTACTGCACTCTTCAAAGTCATCAACTCCTATTCTGGATGGAACAATGCTGCTTACGTACTGAACGAAGTCAAGCATCCTGTCCGTACCCTCAAGATTGCTGGTCCACTTGGACTTGGCACTTGTGCACTGCTATTTCTGCTGGCAAACGTGGCAGTAAGTTACCTCCGTCTCCTCGATGCTGAATACTGTCTAATATACCTTTCAGTACTTCGCAGCTGCAACACCTCATGAGATTGCAACAAGTGGAACGACAGTAGCCAGTTACTTCATTGGCAAGGTCTTTGGTCACACAGCCAAACGCGTAATTTCTGTGTTCATCGCCCTCAGCGCACTTGGGAACGTTTTGACTGTAACATTTGCTCAAGCTCGCGTCAACCAAGAGTTGGCTAAGGAAGGCGTAATTCCATTTGGGCGATTTTGGGCGTCGACATGGCCTAAGGGAGCACCCGGAGCAGGTCTATTATTGCATTTCATCCCAAGTTTTATAGTTATTGTTGCTATACCTGCCGGTGACGCATATGCAAGTCCCGGGATCTTGCTACAGAATGGATCATTGCTAACACGAAACAACAGGCTTTTATCCTAGATGTAGAAGGCTACCCTCTTTCCATTATCAACCTCTTTGTCGTCCTCGGCCTCCTCATCCTCCGCCATACCTCCCCTTCTCTACCCCGTCCTTTCCGAGTACCTCTCATCCTCCCACTCGTCTTCTTGGCCGCGCAATGTTTCCTGCTCATTGACCCTTTCATCCGACCACCGGGCGGAAAAGGTGACACCAGTCTTCCGTACTGGCTGTACCCGATTGTTGGGATCGCGGTGCTGCTTCTTGGCGTGGGGTATTGGTTTGTGTGGAGAGTCCTATGGCCAAAATTGGGTGGCTTCAAGTGGGTTGAGAAGAAGTCGGAGTTGGAGGATGGGACTATTGTTGCGCATTTTGTGAAAGCGAAGGAGGAATAAAATCGAAAAGTCGCTGACATGGGGTCCAGGAAAGCAGAAGAGGTAGGTAGGGGCAAGCGAGGTCCTTAATAGTAAGATCACTCCATGAATGTTGAAAAACAATTGATTGAGAACCGTCAGTGGAAGGCACTGCTTTGGCGATCACACCTGCCTGCGAGATCCCTAGAACTCGGCCACCCAAAGCAATCTAGTTCACCTGTCTTCCTTCCTTTCCAATGCAGGCTTTTTCCGTGCAAGATTTTGGATAAAGATGGAAAGCGAGATACCCCTCGGTCTTTGATTTGGCATGGTTCCACTTTCTATCCACCACCTCGAAGTTGAGCCTTGCACACGCAACATCGTCTTTGCGGCTTCCCCCACTTAAGGTTCGGGTTAAGTTCGTTTTTCTTCTACATATTAATGTTTGGAATCTGGTTACGTGAACAGATAGGGGTATTTGGGGCCTGCTGACTAGGTGAGATAGACACATTGTCACTGGAGGTTATTATAAAACAGAGAGGCAATGATAATACGTGTTATTCTATTCGCAGGACTGATTCTATTACAGTCGATGTTATCCTAGTCAAAACGCCAATGTAAAACACAAACCCAAACCATTAACCATATCGCCGATGCTTTGCATACAAAAAAAACGGACAAGCATGCAGTACCCATAAACCCTTAATCTTTGTATCACCAATCGAACGCCTCCTAACCATTTCTTCCTATGAACAATTACCCTAATCAAAGCCATTGAAAACATCCCCATCCTCGCTTCTCATTTCCTGACCGGCCATCTTCTGCCCTTCCAAAACGTCATACAAATCGTACAATTGATCAGACTTCAATCCGATCGTCCGCCTGAGCTCCTCCATAGATTTTTCCATAACCTTTCTCTGCCTTCTCCCCAGAGAAACATCGAATTTGTCGTATGCCTCCTGTATTTCGGTATTTTTCATCTTTAGATGAGTGATCTCATCCTTGAGTGATTGTATCACTGTTGCAAGTGCGAGTCCAGGATCAGTCGCAGGACGAAATGTTGGTTCGTCTTCATATGGCTCTGGCTCAGGCATACGATCAGAGACCGGAATTGGCTTCCGAACATAGGGAGCATGCCCCGTATTCCTCGAGCTCGCCTTATCGCCAGCTGAGAGAATTCTGTAGCAGATAGTGCAATTGTCGCTGTTGTGATTATGTAGGCAAACCTCATGTAGGATTTCGCGTGCCTGGGTGGAGAGTGAAGGACGTTCTTTTCCATTTTTCCGGTTGCCAATTTCGATGTCGGGAATAATAAAGGCGGATGTCATATCATCAGCCTCAATCTCATGACGCGTAATTGTTTGGACAGAGGCGGCTCGAGACGATCGAACAGACTGCACAGTCCGGACAGTGTTCTCCTTGGCAGAAGGACGAGATGACCGAGTAGATTGCACAGTTTGGGCTGTGTCATCCTTGACAGAGCGGCGAGATGAGCGACCAGATTGCACAGTCCGGACGGTCTGGACTGTGTCATCTTGAACAGATGGGTGCGATGATTGAATAGTTTGCACGGTCCGGACAGTTTGGACTGTATCATCCTGGAAAGAAGGCTCAGGAGTTTGAACTTGTTTCAGCTTATCGTCCTTCCCATGTGGTGATGCTCGAGAAGACTGAATAGATTGGATGGTGTGGACAGTGTTACTTTGAACAGTGTCATCCTGGATAATCTCATCCTGAACGATGTCCCTGTGGACAGTAGGCTTAAAAGCAACCAGCTGGGTAGATTGCTGGCTCTTCATGCCCTCCAATGCATCAGCATGATTGCGCATGGTCGGCAAGAAGCCTGTTCCAAGCATGCTAGAAAAATTTGAAGAAGCCTGGGTTCCATCACTGGGTTTTCTTCCAACATCATTGTGGATAACAGTGCCATTTGTGGTGTCATCGTCGAGTGATAAATCATGTTCCAATGCACTCTCGTAATTCTGTTGATTTTCGATAATGTGACGATTGGTGTTCATTTTATGTTCGAACTCCTTGAATCGTCGAGATTGTGGCCGTTGGATTGCAGGATAATTTGCCACTTTGGCATCGTCGACTGCTTCTGTGCCACGACGACTTTCATCATTGGTAAAGTGCAAGTTGTCATGAATCTCATTCATCTCATTCATGAGCTTCTGCGCTTGCTCCGCCGCCTTCCGAGCAATATCCGGAGATTTTGACTCTTGGCGAACAGAAGCCTTTTCGGACCTGTGCTTGTTCTTCTTGATTGAATGGAAACTAGGTGATTTTTCCTGGCCCATGGCTGTAGAGGGTACGAGATCCCTTGTTGCGTCGTACATTCTGTTGGCAATGTTGCGCATTGCCGCTATGGCGTTCCCTTGCCGGTGGATTCTTGCTCGCAGTGTGGACTCCTGCTCCTTCCAACTGGACGTAATTTCGCGTTTTTTAGTCTCCAATGTATCAATCTCCTGCTGAAGATCGTCATGTTGTTCCTGAAGAGCCTCATAACTTTCTTCCAATTCCCGTGCTTGCTTCTCTTTTTTCTCTCAGTTTTTTCAATCTTTTGGAATTGCGCATTCAATTCAATAAGATTTTTCTCTTTCTCTTTTTCGAAATATACGACATCCGACTTGAAATTTTGGATATCTGCCTGAAGTTTGTCGACGTAGGAGTACGCCTCTTCGAGCTGCTTCTTCAATTCGTCCTTTGCAGCGGTGGATTCTTTCAGCTTCTCGCCTTGATGCTGGGAGACACGGCGAAACTCAACTAGGCTCATAAGGGAATAATAAAGCGGATTTTCTGGAACTTGCGTGAGATCACTATTTTGGGGTATATAAGGATGGGATTCATACCTGGCTTCATTGCAGGCTGCTCCATGTTCCCACCGTTTCCTTCTGCAGTCAAGCGCAATGCGTCGTTTATTTGCTCCTCAAGTGCCTTCTTCTCGAGTTCCAATTGTTGGTTATCTTGTGTCAGATCCTTGACATTATTTTTGTAATCGCTGTTCTCTGCTTCGACTCGGGAAACCCGGCTCTTGAGAATTTCGATCAACTCATATATATCTTCTTCTTCATCAGGGACGACAATCTCGTCGACCGGGCCAAATTCAGCCTTGTGGAAGATGGCTTTTTTGTCCTTCACTTGCGGGACATTGTTATCGTGGGTGAAAACTGGGGCGCTATTGGTGTAAGTGGTTGAGTCGGATCCGAATTGTGCTCCGGCAGGGGGAATGAAGAATGAGAATTGTGTAGGGTTGGGTGTGGTCGAGGTCGTGGTTTGTTCACGGTTGTTTGACTGGGCGCTCTTCTGAGGTCGGTGTTGGGTTTTGAGCTGCTGGGGTCTGCAGGGAGTTTCCTCCTCAAATGGTTGCCTCTTCGAAGAGACGTTGGAGGAGATTGGTGCGCGTTGCTGAGAGCGTGCCTGCCCATTTGAGAAGCGGGTGTTTTTCGGTTGAAGCGTAATGGTGGGTGGCCGATCGGCGCCGAGGAAGGAGCCATCAGAATCATCGGCAACATGAGGTTGCAGCTCTGCGCGACTCTTTCGCTCGCCGCTGGTTGTGCGACTGGCGTAGGATACATAAGGTGCGTCGTTGACCGACTTTTGCGCGGAGGGAGGAAGATTTTTCTCATGTTCCTCGTCGATATGGTTGCTGCGAATGTCGTAAGACGCATAGGGAGCGCTGATGGCTGCCTTTTGGGCAGAGGGAGGAAATCGCTCCTTTTGCTCTTTATTGATGTGCGAGGTTGTGATATGATTGTTACGAATGTCGTAACTGACTGCCTTTTGGGCAGAGTGGGGAAGATTTTCCTTGTTTTTGATGATATGAGAGGTCGTGATATGATTGCTGGGAATGTCATATTCATTCAGCTCATCGTGATGGTTGTCATCATTGTTAAGAGGGGCATTGCGAGGATAAGCTTTAGCTGTGTAACGGGAAACTTTGGAATGAGCACTGGGTGCTTTCTGCGCGCCGTTTATGGCCGCATCTTGGAGGATGCTGGTAGGTGAGTATCCGTCAGTAAGCTTGTAGCCGTTGACGGTGACAATGGGAGAACGAATTGGGCCAAAGGCTTCAACACGCGGTTTTGTTTGTTGTTTCTGTCGAGTCGGAGCGCGTCCAACCTCGACCGAGAAGGTATCGGTGTCGCCGCCGTCTGAGAAGTTTGGGAATGCCTTGGCCAGGGCTGAGGTGTTGATAACAAGCTCCTGCTGGGGGCGTCGTGGCTGCCAGCGGTTGAACTTCTTCGCTGTGTCGCGAAGTTCAGGCAGTTTTTGCGACAATTCTTCGTAGCTCATGATATCGGTTGATTGAAAGATCTCCTCAGTCAAAGTCAAGGTAGAATCCAATGAGACTGTACCGTGATTCGAGCCAGTCGAAGAGGCGGCGGAGAAAGAGTTGTTGAAAGGCATTGTGAAGACGAGGAAGCTAACGATGATGGATGTCAACAGCGCGAACTGGAACATGAAGATTGAAGGCTTCAAGTGCGATCAGAGTGGGAATGATGAGATTGCAGAGCAATGCAAAAGTTTGCAAGCGCAAGAGTGAGTTGGGGGCTGCTTTCGGTGTCGTCCACTGGAGAGAAAAGAGGAAAAGGAAGAGAAAGCAGGGCGAGGGGAGATAAGCTCGGGCTGGGGCGTTGGGAGCAAGAAGTAAACAAGCTACCTGAGAGAGGTTAGCGCTGTGCAAGGCGGGAAGGAGCGAGCAGAGCCGCACTCGTGGTGGCAGGTGCACGTTCCACCGCGACGATGGCACCCCGGTGTCTCCGATCTCAACCGATCCCAACGGTCGGGCTGACCCCACAGGACCCAGACTCTGACACTGGGGAGCTCGGTCTGGCCACGCTTCGGCATGCAGTTCCGGATTACCTAGGTACCTAGGTGCGTAGGTGCGAAGTACTGTGCGACAGTTACTACCTAGGTACCTAGGGACCTATCTATTGCAGATAGGTACGGAAGTGCCCAAGTACCTAGATGCAATGTACCTCGGTGATACTGTGCTAGATGAAGACACTTTCTTGTGTCTGGAGATCCATAGCTTGCTTTTTCAAATTTGCACGCTGAGGGAGGTTTGAAGCTATATGAGGTAATGCTGTCAGGTACGCCTTGGGCCAAAGATCCAGGTACCTGCTGCGTACTGTAGGTACCTGGACTCCCGGCCTGTTAGATGCCGATTCTCTCAAGCTAGTCATAGGTCACAGTAACTAGCCTCTCACTTCAATTCGCTTATCCATACGTTCATATCGGCTACAAGACTGGCCGGACTTTGCAGAAACAGATCAGGCGTTAGCACAATGATACGTGGGTTCTGTTCTGGGAGTGTGTGCTGTAGCTTAATGAGTAACGAGTAACGGGTTGTGCGAGTGCGTTTGATACTACAGAATCGGGGCAAGGCATGGAAACAACTACTGCTGAATTATTGTTACCTACCAACCTGTATAGATGCGCCTATGTAAAATACAATGCTGTACAGTACACCTGCGAACCCCCCAGGCCGCCCTGGAATGTTTACCTTACGAGCCTGGCCAGCTAAGTCTGTGTTTTCAGGGTATTTTACTAGTAAATCAAAAATCAAAAAATCGTAAACTTTNAAAAGCTAGTTATTAAAAAAGTATCTTNACCTNCTAAAACTCANGATTACTTNNTTTCTATACTATAATTATTCTTAGTTATTTTATAGTATTCAAGTGATCGCGATAGCTTTCGTTTTTGAAAGCCTGAAAGCGGGGTCACGACGCCTAGAAATCGCTTAAAAGTAGCCTGAAAACGTAGACTTAGCTGACCAGGCTCTCGTAAGGCGCACGTGCGCTGAAGCACAGCGCACATTCGGGAGATTCTAGGACCCGAAATGCTAAATCTTCCCTGAAAGATCCGCTTCTTCAGTATTCAAACATATTATTTAAACAAGGAGACTGTAAAAATAAGAATACACAATTCCCTATAAAATTTGGAAAGCAAAATTCTTTTCGTGTTTAGTGAGAGGAGGACACTTGGCTCTTAGTTGTGCTATGTGACGGTGATTAAATAGTCAGGAAGAGTTCGATCAGGTGGCGATATGCGCCCTTTATTCGAGACTCCCATCCAGCTTTACTGAAATTTTTCAACACAACTCGTATGCTTCACAACTTTCAAATAACGTAAAAGTAAATAATCCACAATATTTGAGATATTATACTTATTCTTTCATCTGATGATATGCTCTTGGCACCGTGTTTTAGACAAAAGAAAGGAGGAAGTAAGAAATAAGCAGCAACTTTTCGTGGGTGCATTCGATGGGATGGCAAGTATGAAAATTCGGGGTTTTGATGATTTTGGTTTTCTAAATAAAAAGGGCAAGTTCACTTCTCATCCGCAGATTTCATACCGATCCTTCACCGCTCAGACCCTGAAGTATTAGACGTGGCCTGAATTGCTTGCGAGGTACTTGGGTTGAGACGCATGATCTTCAGATCCGGGTTCGGCGCGAGTCCCAAATTTGTTCTGACTTTGTTAAGTCAAGACAGGTATTCGTCAAAATAAAGGCCGGTAAGAAATGACATGTCCACCTCGTGAGGCTTAAGCACCTCAATGTCGAGAGCGACTTCTAGCACGTATTTGTAGACCTCCAGCTGATTTTCTGTGGAATTGTGGTCTGCGGGGTGTGAATTGACATCTATTTCGCTGAAATTGGTGAACACTGCATCTCCACGGTGGCCTGGCTTCAGCTGGGAAATCGGACTACTAACAAGGACAATTCCCTTCAGCGTGTATCCCCGAGACAAAACCTTAGCACAGTCTCTTGGGCTCATTTTCCAGATATTCCAGGCTATGAATCGCAACCCGTTCGAGGTGCAGCGGTCTATGAGATCTCGGAAGCCTTCCCAGGTCCAATTTATCAATCTGGTGCTAAATCTTCCTGTGTCAAGCACATAGAGGCGATGAACGGCCCAGTTTAGGTAGATGGTTGGTTCGGTGCGTACAAGGTACCTCGAGTCGCAGAAACTAGTATCGAATGTCAAGTTGTACCACCCTAGTCCCTCCTCACGTGCCTCCTTATTAACGTGAAGAAGGGCTGGGGGTGCGCAGTTTGAAAAGTAGAAGTACATCTCAGGCAATCGGATTCTTGGGGACATATCGTTGGAGCCGTCGAGTTGGAGATTTCTCATCCTGATGTCGACGTCTCGTGGAATGTGTGATGCGTATTTCCAGATCATGATCCGAAGTTCCGGGATTAATTTTGGAAACAGTGTAAACTCCTTCAGGGGTCCTGGATGAGGGTGACGAGGCATTATTTTCCGCAAAGCCTTGCTGAGATTCGATTCTCGATTTTGGGAAGATTTGGAAGCTGGACTGGTGTTGGTGTGGTCAGGGAGAAGGGGACGTTGAAAATGTGAGAGGTGTGGGGAACTTTCATTTTAAATCAACACAGACATAATTGCAAACTTTTACTCACCAAAAAAAAAGCAATGAGAATTAAAAAAGAAACATCTTCAGATGCACTTTCCAGAAGAGACAATAATTATTTAATGAAAGCCGGAACATTCTCCCCTCTAATTTTGACAAAGCTCTTTCTTCCCAACTGCGGGATTGTCTACCAAAATCGCCATTTTGGGCTAGGATGATCTTTAAGATGCTTTGAAAGCATCTTGCAACCGTATTTGGCTCTAAATGAAACCCGGAATCTCAGCAGTCAACGACTTCTCTTCTGTTCTATCTTCGAAGAGCGTCCGTGAAAATTGAAGCTTGACACTTGTAATTGTTTATTTCCGTGTGCTGAATCTTCTTAATGTAACCGAGGATGATGTAAGTTGCGTTTATCAGGGTCAAATTCGCTGTTGAAAGGGGATAAGGTTGGGCAAAGAGCTTGGGCGTCATGCGCCACGCACTAATTCAGCCACATGTGGCTGCAACCAAACTTTAATTGGGCAATTTCGCGCTAAGTGCCAAGGCAAAGCCACCATGACATCTTGATCAACATCACATCGACAAACTGCGGGGAACGCATGAATCAGTTTCAGTGTGAATCGCCTGATCGATGCTTTTGTCTGCAAAGACTTCACGGTCATCGAAAATCCCCTTCAGCTTATCAGTAACTCGAGACGAAACGAGTTCGAATCACAAGCACAAGAAGCAAAATGCGAAGGATCACAAGTTCGAGGAAACCCAGAGGCCTACAGCAATGGCTCTGCAAATCCAGCCTACGATTGATCGACTATACAGGAGGCGGGGATCCGGTGGGGAGTAGCTTTTAAGCTCCAAGGTGCTAGATCACCCGACTGCTGTGTTTTCTCGGGCCGGCGTTGTACTTGCTTTCTTTTAAATCCCATCTGCCCGCAGCATTACACCATCGGGGTTTTGTGGTACTAAGCTTGTTTACTACGGCTATATTAAGAGGCTGGATCTGTTGGAACGGACATCTTGTGATTGTCATGTCCAATGTTAGTTTACGTCACAGACGACATCATTGATCTTCACCCCTCCTTTGTTGTCAGCCGGATATATCCAGATAGGTCTACATTTCCATTTCACTTTTCTTTTCATGAAATTGCTTCTTATAATTATATCTCATAAACCTTGAAACAAACACATCAGTTGATTATTTGATACCCAATTGCAATAATGGATAAAATCAAGAAGATCTTGTAAGTAAAGATCTCTATGCACAGAAGTTTTGAGCTAATAATGTGAAGCTCTTCAAGTAATAATGCAGACAATACGTATGAAAGCGAACAAACTTCAAACACCACACACACCGGCACCTCTTACCCCGATACTACCAATTCTGGAGCTACACAAGCAGGTACAACTCGTACAGGAGGATTAACTGGGGAGGGCAGCCATCTAGTAGGTGCTACGTCTGGAAACACAGCTGGATATACCAGGCAGCATGGCACATCCACTGGCGCGGGCGCAACGGGTGCTGCGGAACGGCAAGCGTCTTTGATCCAGGTGAAACCCACAAGTTCTAACAGTCATAGGGAACTACACAAGCACGAGAATACCAGTTTAGGTTCGACAACTCTTGGATCTGGAGCTAGTGTCACTGGATCAAGCGGCCAGGATAGCAGGATTTCTACAGGCGGTGATGTTACAACGACGACTGATCCACACTCTTCGAATCTGGCAAACGAAGTGGATCCTCAAGTTGATTCCGGCAATTCGAGATCTTTCCCATTGAGTAACACAGGGACGACTAGCACAAATACGGGCTCTGGGTGCCATTTGGGCCGTGACACTGCTGCGGTTGGAGCGGCTGGTGCAGCCGGCGAGGGGATTCATCGCCATGAGAACGAGCGAAACCTTGGAACTGGTACTGGCTACGCGGGGACAAGCTCAACAGGACAAGACCTCCCTGACCGTACGGGGTCAAGTGTGACCGATGCAAACACAA
>JAAMPI010001441.1:0-14440 GCA_013054445.1 Cudoniella acicularis | reverse complement strand
TTATTGAGCATGTTTTTAATACTTGTAGAGCTGAGGATTTGTTATCTCCGGCCACAGCTTGATTGCATTCATCACAGTCCGAGTCGCAGTAGTAGGATTCCCAGACGAGTTAAAACCAGCCCACAAGATTGCTTCCACAGTAGCATTCACTGTCGTCGTAGCTACTTGGCCTTGTCGTGATGGATGGTTGTTAATAAACAGACTTCTATTTGGTAAACCCATCTGTAGAAACGAGTTGTAGAGAATGTGACAATACTCTACGGATATTCGTCAAGTCAAACTTTCTGACCAACGGTTGCCTGCAGAAATTATCTTTTGATCATCACTTCAATGGCTAGCAGTGCTCCGCACAATATCATCTTATTCTTCCCCAGACGCTGTTCGACACAGTGTTCCTAACAGTGTACGCCCGTAATATGGGTGGGGCGTATAGCACCACTCGATATTATCACTGACCATATTCAGGGCTATATTACCACTGAATCGCAATACCGTATCGTACCGTATTTTGCCACCAAACTGAAGATATACTATTATACTGAACACGTGAAGTGAGGGGTTAAATGCGGGGTGTTCCGCGGGGAAAGACGCTAGTTTAACAACCCTATCTAAGACTTTAATTAGTCGAGAGCGCTTCTTAATACCTGTAATCGTCGAATAGCTGTGTAGTAGCTAGAAAAGCTGTGAAAAGGGGGGGTAGAAGCTCTGACCTAATGATTCGATAGTAAGGGCGGGATCCAGCTAAGCCTACTTAGCCTAGTTTCCGTCATGTGATACGCCTCCTGCAGTGTAATAGTATATCTCAATATAATACCATAATACGGAAGCAAGCTTGATACGGATAGTATTCTATTTAGCTATATTATTACGCTCCGTATCGTATGAAAAGCTAATATTTATTACTATACTGGAATAGTGGGGCATACGGTTGACACTGTTAGGAACACTGGTTCGACAACCGACGCTTCATTTTAACATATATATAAGAAGATGGAAGAGCAACTGCTACACAGTATGCTGCCAAAACAGTTGATTGTTTGCAAGCAATTTAGAAGATGGTGTTATAAGAAAAACAATGTCGAACAGAGAAAAGTAAGTTATCATCGTTGATTTGTATACACCATATTAGGCATGCCAATACCCAAGTTAGCTTGGCCAACCAACGCTTCTCTAATTTCATCATCGCTATTCACCATCTTAGGGTCCTCATTTCTCATCTTGTATTAAAATCTTGTTAGTCAACTGTGCTTCTTGGAATTCCAAGAGTTGGAGATTCTTACGGATTGTGCTATTGCTATATGCTGTGAGAAATTCAGCTTCTTGGTCGTAAGTGGAGAGGGTTAAGAACCATTGACTCGGAGGTAGATGGTTCTTATACCCATTGGACAATGTTGCCCAGCTAAATACACAGCCCGGTGGAAGCCGGAGATAGTATACAATCACTTCCAGTTGTAGCGCAGTCTGGCATTTGTCGCCAGCCGGAGAAGTCTAGCTACCATAGCTGTGCTGTGCTAGAAGGTATTCAGTATTTAACATCCGATCCTCGTCTTATAGGTCGTTGTTCGGCCTTGAATTGTGAACATAAGGTTTTGTCCTCCCTCGCTGGACGTTGTTGGTTTGACGGCCATTGCCAGTTTTGTTGGTCTGACCATGATATGACGACTCTGAGTATAAATTAGTTTTGGCGAAACGCTCCTGTCGAGGTTGGGGGGTCGGTAATTCCCTGGAGTATAGATCATTGTGATGCTGTGGCGGAAGGCGAGATGTTTTCGAATTCCTTGACGGAGTCTGATTACTCGTAGTAAGGTCTTTAAACTCGGATAGCACGCGATCAAGTGCCTTCTTGGACTCGCGATGAGCTTCAGGAGGTAATAAATGCCGTGAGAGTTGCTTAGGAAGACGTTCTGGCTTTCTTTCAACCAGTACCCCATCGGCATCAATTGGCATTGCTTCCACTATCTTTTGGAGCCTCTCTGCTTCTTTGTTGGGGTAAGCTAACATGAGTAAGGTCATCCAAGTGTCAAAGCCCAATGGTGTTAATGCGGGAATTTTGGGTCTCTTCCCCACGTCTCCATCTCCTACTAAATGATATTCGCAATGTAGATCTTCATAGAGCCAGGAAATCTGCTTAGGAGACAGATTCTGAAATATTGCTAGACTCTTTGTAAGTAGTAATTACAATTATGGTATATATTCCTTACTTTTCAGAGGATAGTTTTTATCCTGCAACTCAAACCTTGAATAAAATTCTACCATTTTTCGAGGCGGAATGACTATCGTCTTTTTGGGAGTATCCAATTCGTTCTATTTATTAATTAGCCATTCATTTTAAGCTCAAGATGATTAAATTAGGTCACAGAGACTCCTCCCTTCAGGGAAGAAGATATAAGTCTCAACCGTCGCCTTAACAAGATTTCATGGTGAATACGGCAGGCCAAATCATGAGAGCGTTGAATCTAAAATTTGAGTGGACCTAAGATTTGTATTGACTTATAATATGATTTGCAATACCTCTATTGAGTTGCCCAAATCTGTCCGTTGGAGTATTTCTATAAAATAGGCACCCCCACTTCTTGTCGACCGTAGATAGCTCCAGATCGTCATTGAAAGTTGGTGTGATATCCAAATAAGCATCAGCGGCTGGCTTACCTCTTGACTGGTCCCCCTCGTTAGAGATCATTGTGTTTGAGGGTGTTTCCCTTTCGATTATAAGGCAGAAATCAAATTGGATAATCAGATGTGCTTATTAGCGTTCTACTGGAGGCTGCCTGTCGTTGCTAATTTGTTTTAACACCTTAGTAGCCTTCCTTATAAGTCAGTCCGGAATGATCAATCGAGACTGGATTGTTTCAACTTACGTCTCTGTAGTTTCTTTGTCAAATTGGGCAAAATCAAACAGTGAATAATGAAGAAGTGCTCTCATTTGCTAGCTTTTAACACGTTGTGTGGGTGGGGTCACTTTATGAGGGCGGTGTTGCTTTGAGGCTCTGCGGGCTTTGCTGTATCTGGGCGGAGGTTTATTGTGTTACAGTGGCTCCCGAGGTTCCGACAGAGGCTATGTTCGGCTGCCTGGAAATGCGTTCTGTTGGAGGTAAGGGTATAACCGTAGTACGCGGTATATAGTATATAGAAGATATATCTATATAGTCGTCGGTAGGCGGCTAAGGTGTAGGCGGAAGAAGAGTCGACTGTTAGGTCGAGAGTGATTCAAGTATATAGAATAATAATATGAATTTGACTTAAAGACTTATCTATCTACAAAGGAATGAGCGGACTATATATACTACAAGTGTAGTTACTAGAAGCTTCTATAACTTAGAAATCAACGCTTATAAATCAACGCTTATAAATCAAAGCTTATAAATCAAAGAACAACCTAGAAGATTCTAGTAAGGTCTAAACCTTAAGCCTAGAATAGTGCTTATTACCTAATAATGTAACATATATGAAATAGCAGTTGTCGAGTTCATGATTTCTCTTCAATCATTCCACATTTCACCAGCTCTCGAAGACCAACGATCACCATGGCTGACAACACTAATGCTCCATGGCGGAAATACCGCTACCCTGCCTCAAAATTTATCACTGATGCGACCACGAACAAAAAGGAGGATCTCAGGGACATGCTGGATAGACTAAATCTGGCAAGCCAGGACATGAAATCAACAACCTTTGGGGGGGTCTTTAACTCTTCAGCAAACAATTCGGTTTCTTATGATAGCTTCGCAACACGGGTTCCTCCTGATGTGCCTAAGAACGCGAGAATCTTGGCTTTCTTGGCCATCGGTCAAAATACAGCCCTTCCGGACTCAGATGGATGGTTTTTGAGCGATTTCCTGGCATTTTACCACCTTTTCCAAGGCTTAACCCCACATCAGTCCTGGCTCCATGCCCTAGATCTCGAATCTTTGCTGAAATCGTGCAAGAGATACCTCCACGGAAGCCCTTACAGCAACAAGAGAAAAGTTGTTCTAAATGAGAAAATTCTCAAGACGATCAAGGATGGAAAATGTCACCCCTTTACCCGGGCTCCTGACATAAGTCTCTGGGTTAAATTTCAAAGCCTTTTGAGGGAACACATCTCGGAGGCATCGAAGAATAAACAGCATCTCTTGGTCATGATCTTCGGACACGGTGAAAAGGGAACATACAATATTGCTGTTAGTAACCAACAAGGGGGTTTAAGCGTGAAGCGTTTCCTGAAAAAGCTCGACCAAGCAAAAGATGTGCCGATTATGCTGGTAAGTGGTTTATCAGCAACCCCGATGGAGTTTTCAATGATGCTAACATATCTTTACAGCTTACAACCGCATGTTACGGTGGTGGATGGCTTACCGAACAGCTAATAAATATTTCCGGAATAACTGCTGCGGGACCAAATAACATGAGCGCTTCATGGAGATACTCTTTGGAGCCGGGATCGCTTAAAAGAGCTTCGGGTTCTATGTTTGTTTCCGCAATTGTCCAAAAGTTAACAACCAATCTCGAGACGCAACAAACAATACAAGAGGAATTAGAAGAGAGTTCGGCGGAGCAAAGCGATAAGCAAATTCAAGAACAAGAGGAGTCTTATGCCGAATTTCTCAGGACGACTTATGACACGTTATTTGAGCTTGACCGCAGAGGCTATGAGCACAAATTCTGTTTCAAAGCTCAAGATGATGGCTGGTCCGACAATTACCATTTACGAACTGGCATTCCACTATTTGAACTGAAATCGAGATGGGAATCATTAGAAGATTGGGCAGCAGCAGACCCGACATTGCACCCGGGAGATTTCCTTAATCGAGATCCCGATGTTCCAGAAAATCTACGCAAAGAGTATCTCGAATTTCTGGCTATGCACAGAGAAGAAGAAGGAGCCAAAAAGGGGCAAAATACCGGATCAGATGAGGCAAAAGGGAGCGTTTTGGGAAAGAGAGATGCCAGCTCTCTGGGGAAAATCAGCTTGAGTTTCGAAATCGGAGGCTCTTTCAAAAGCTTCCAGAATTTTGTTGCCCAAGCAGCTCGGATATACCTCAACAGCTTCCCAGGGCCACATGATGGAGGTGATAACCTCGCCTTGCACGGACTTCTTGACAGCATTATCAAACCCTTTCCCGGAGAGAACATCACATACCAAATGCTGGAGAGCGCAAGGGCACAATTGGATTATCGTTTGGAAATCATGGACAAAGCCGAAAAGTACGTGGAGCACATGGGGTTGAGGGAGCCTTTGGGTCAGTCGTGCCATGAATTCAACGCCGAGGAGTATACCTGCAAACACCAACATGAGAAACAATGGATCGAGATCAACGAAAACTTTTACAGACATTACTCCTCGACCATGTTCCCTAAGCCGACTCCTGTGGCTGGTAGGCCATTTTACAAGGGCAGTGATTATGTCATTGCTGCGATGGACTGCAATGTCAATGATGGGAGAATGTCTTTAAATCAATGCATCGAGGCTCTCAATAAGCTCAAGAGCCATATCAACATGGAAATTCACGCGGCTAAAGAGGCAGTTAAGGATTTACCAGACATACGATCAAAGCGGCAGCGGGTTGCAGAAGCGTTCGGAAAAACATTGCGAAATTTATCTCCTGTTCGAGGATCTGGATCAGAAAACCGAACATCGCAAAGTGGACCGGCAACCTCGCAAGTCCCTAGACTACAGACGGGACCACAAATCTCACCCAGAAAGACACAAGAAAATAGAGAAAGGCATTAAACTTCAACGCCACTTGCAACTTGAAGCGCCGCTATGGGTTTCGCCTGGATTCAATGTACTCGAAGAATTATATTTTTAAAACTAGAAATTAGTTTTATAACTAAAGTAATTAATTACTAATCGAATCGAATCGAATCGAATAATCGTGATTTCATTTTAATTAGAGCTTACCAATTAAATTAAATCAAGTTATATATACAGTGGAACCACGTGCCACCCCTGTAACCCCGCAATGATCATCTGCTTAGGTGCAACGCCCAATATGCGGGACAGGGTGATTTGATGAAGTGTTTAGGCAAGCCATATATTTTGATGAGATAGACAATTTATGTTACGCAATTTTTCATTTGTTTCGATGGTTGGATATTACGGCCACAAGTTAATGACGATGATTTTGAATTGCACATATTTTAATTGAAGAAGTCGACTTGAGACAACGCAAATAGAAATTCACTTATTTCATGCGTTTTCCAGAAGTTGGGGATTACTTGTCTAACAAAAATAATTTCAAACCCTTGTTTGGTTGAATGTTAACATCAGATCGCCGCTCCCTTTTAAGACAACAATTTTTCCATGTATAAGATGTCAAACCACTATATGCTAAAGCTTGGTACCTTTTTACCGTTGCATGCATTGCCGGTCCCGGCATATCTTGATCGAGGCCAACAGTTCGTTGAATATTTAGTGTAGCCGATTGGCTAAACTTACCCCTACCTCTCCCCTACCTCTTAACAAAATGCCCGAAACACACAAAATAGCTCAAAAATATTATCAATCTGCCACTTGGCAAATATTTCTCTCCTTTCATGTCTCAAATTCAAGATATTTTACTTCTTTGCATTTTGCAACCATGCACCTCCCCACCAAACTCCTCAAAATACTCACCATCCTCATCCCAGCAACCCTCTTCACCCTCACGCTAATATACCTGTACAACTACCACGACATCTGCCTCCCTCACACGATAATCTGCTCCTACCGACACATAAAACTACACCCCTTCACCAGCACCCCGCTTCCACCAATCGAAGATGCCACGTCCCTAATCCCCAAAAAGATCTGGTACAAACTCACAGCCGCAGGGCTCTCCGACAAATCACAAGTTTTCGACGCCACATGCCTGAATCAAAACCCTCATTATCGCCATGAATTCCTCACCGAACTGCAAGCGGAAACTTATGTGCGTGAACACTATTCTGAGGAGCGTCGTGATATCGTGGAGGTGTTCATGTTACTTAGAATTCCGATTGTGAGGGCGGATTTGTTGAGGTATTTGATACTGTATAAGGAGGGTGGTGTGTGGAGTGATTTGGATGTTTCGTGTGGTGAGCAATATGGGAATATGAATAAGTGGGTGCCGAATAGGTATAAGAATGTGACGGGTCTAGTGCTAGGTTTGGAGTTTGATTGCGCGATTGTATGTCCGGCTTCTAGAGTCCCGGTATCTGAGCAAGGGAGGATTCGCACTCAGTTTGCGAGTTGGATGATCATGGCTGCGCCGAAATCGCCGCATATGAAAGTGGTTATTGAGGATATTTTGACCGAGGTGAATTATACGGCCAGCTGGAATGGGGTGGAGGTGGATGAGTTGACGTTGGAGATGATTGGTGATGTGGTGGATTTTTCAGGCCCGAAGAGGTTGACAACGAGTGTTGTTAAGAGTATGGGGCGGGAGATGGGGGAGGCGATCAATGATAGTCATTTTACGGGGTTGAAGGAGCCGAAGTTGTTGGGTGATGTGTTGCTTTTGCCCGGGAATGCGTTTGCGGCGAGTCAGAATGGGTTTCCGAAGGATCAGGGTCCGGCGCTAGTTACGCATCATTATGCGGGGACTTGGAAGAATGAGTTTGGTGGGGAGTTGCCTGATCCATAGTTTGGAGGGTTAGGAATTCGGAGCTGGAATTAATTTTGGGTACTTTGTCTATGGAAGGCTTTATAACCTCCAAGGTGCTTTTCCTGGCGGAAAGGAAAGGTTTATTGGAAATGGCGTTTTGTACAGAGTCTTGGTGGGATTTTGCGATGAAAAGAAATTGGGACCTCCTACTCAGGGGTTACTGAATTTAGACGTGGGATGTAATTAGGAGACGATGGAGCTTTAGATTTGTGGAATTGAACTTTGTTATTGAAAATCAAATAAAAGGCAAGTAATTAAAGGCTCCCGAGTTTTAAATAAATCAGCAAATGCAACTTAACTTCCAATACCACTCTGTGCTTCAGTGAATATTTACAGATTAGCAGACGTGAATCCATATATTAAGCATGCGAGAAAATTAGAGCTGGATGATTTAAAATGCTAGACAAAGCAAGCAACTGGCCATCTCGTGGTTTTATGCGTTTTCTGTGGCCTCAATTATGAGGACAACTTTAAGTCGACTTCTGCCTGACACAATTTCTCTACCACCAACGTGGCGTTCGATTTCATAAAGGAAATATTAAACTTCAAGTTCAAAGACTCCAGCCAAGTCCACAGCAAGAGGAGGGACAACCGAGAATCTGTTCGAGACACGTTCGGTCGGTCGCTAAACCAAACATCCAAACCATGTAATAACAATGACAGCAACATCCTTTTCCACCTTCCCACCCCTCTATCTCTATAAAATCCCTCCCAATTCTCAATTCCCATCGCCATATCCCCTTTACCTTATCGCAACACTCACACACATTTTCCAAGGCTTCTTTGCAGCATGCAAAAGTCCAAGTGCAAAGTCGTCCCGAGCTTGATGGCAAGGGGAATGTGACGGCGTTGCTGGAACTCATAAATAAATAGTTAGAGGTGGAAAGTTGGAAACGGAACTTTTTCTTTTATAGAATTTATAGTCTGCGAAATTGAGGCGAGAGTCTTTGAATCATGGATTCAATTTATAAATTCAATACATTTTTCTATGATTGAAATTCGCACAAGACGGGGGAGTGGCGCGGCGCGGAAAGTGTAATGAACTCGCTTTAAACACTTCAAAATATTTAAATAATCACGAACTCCAAAATAAACCAAATTGCAAAAAACAGAAACACAAGGAGAGCGCTTCTTATGTTTTCCTTCCCAATAATACACTACAGTAACAAACCGTTTATTCTTCAAAGTGTCGTAAGCTACCTCATAGCACGGACCTCAAACCGTCTAGAAAACATCCACCCAAGAAACTATTACTCAAAATCTTTGTAAAGAGAAAAAGCATCAAGTATTAAAGAAGGTTCATGGTAACAAATTATAAAATCGAGGTGCAGAATATTCCCAAGATGACCATGCCGAGCAAGGGCTTTAAGCAATGTGCAGATCGACAAGATTGAAGAACTTGAAGAGCTGACAACCTTGAGAGGTGATTTTGAGTGATAGAAGAGGCGTTACTAAGCTTTGAAGGACTCTTAGAACCCCGGATGGATGCTCTCGGCACCTATCTATAGTACAGCCGTGGATTGTTCGTTCCTTCGCTCGTTCCTTTACCAATCAGGCATCCGAATACTTTCATGACAGCAACAAAATTTTCTATATTCTCACACACAAACTTCAACTTTCCATAGCTTCACAAAACCAAAAATCTTCAATGGTATCTGCATTCCAAGCACCGTGTCTTCTGCTCTCGCTGGAGTGGTTGAAATGTTAGGATACGTCAAAGTTTTGTGGCTGCGATAAGTGTCTCTTAAACAATGTGCCACTCTGGAAGTGTGAACTTGGGGACGTTTTATAGGGTTTTCATCAGACGAGGAAGGTAGCTATGAAATCAAGATAGAATAGAATATAACATGAAACTCAACACTACTTAGCGCCCGCTTTCTTGGCTTTGGAAATTTTCAGTAGGCGAGCTCGGTGAGGACAGTTCGTCCTACAGATTCTATTCCCAAATATTTGAGACTATCTTCTCGTAATTCTTGAAATATTGGAACGCTTGGCACGTTTAAAATGCTGAAATACCGAAAATCATAATTAGTTTTGCTTCATTCGAGGGAGCTGCAAGATGCTCCTAGAACCCCGTTCGCCTTGTATCCAGAACTTCGGCCCAATCTGACCCACCCTAACTTGACCAAAAGCGCCTTCGCCATCCAAAATTTGCTGTAAACGCGACGAGAGAAACCAAAAACCTTCCCGAAAGTCATCTTTGGCGCCTTGGCCTTGACCGTTCCGATTCCGTTCCGCTGAGAAACTCCAACGATAGCAAATCCCCCTTATAACAAGCTCCTCCCACCTCACCAAAAGACAATCCCACAACGGCGACAAGTTAAACACATCTATTCGAAGACCCCGGGATTCAACCCCATTCCCATTCCGGATCATTCAATACCATTTTTCTATAGTAAGCCTGATCATGCTTGCACCTCGCTTTCTTCGCCTTCGAGAGTTCCTTCGATTTTTCCGCCTTCGCCTTCGCCATTCGCTTTGCATACTTGGCAGCTAGGTTCATTAACTCCTTTGGTTCTGGAACTCGTGGTCTGAGTAGCGGGATTTGTTCATTCTCTCTGGTTCCATCGTTTTGGCTTATCTGATTTTGGCTGATCGGTGAGGAATTCGTGGTTGTTGCTGTTACGGATGGCTCTTTTCCTTTCGATTTGTTGGGCATTGGGGGAATTTTCTTGCCGATGTTATTGGAGTCGTGGGTCTTTGCTATTATAGCTGCCTCCTTTCCTTTGGATTTGCTGTTCGACGGCCTATTTTTCTTGTCGAGGCTTTGGGTGTCTGTGTCCGATGGGTTGGGTATGGATTTTGCTTCTGAGTACGTGCTGCGGAATCCGAGGAAATTGTAGAGTGGTCCTAGACTGCCTTTGACAAGAGAGCCTGCAACAGACGCCTTGTTTGACGATTGGGAATTCATTTTGGCAGTGATACTTGATATTTGACCTGACCCTGACGATAAAGCGCTGCACAATGAAATAAATGTACTCAAAAGGCGCAATGTCGGACGGGAAAAAGACTGGAGAAGAACTGCACAACATTTCTTAGACATAAGATCTAAAACTGAATGGGAAATACTGACGCCATTTTTAGGTGACTTGCGGGTGAGCGATTGAGTACCAAAAGGACACCGTTCTGAAAATTCGGAATACAGAGCAAGTGATATCATAAGTGTGTAGTAAGTGAAAACAAACCACGAAACTTGAGTGATGTTTGGCGTGGGAATTTGGGGTTTAAAAGAGCCCGTTATCACACTAGGGACCACCCGCTGTCTAACTATCCACAAAAAAAAGACTTAGGAACCAGCGTTTGCTGGCGATATGGAAATGGAAAATCCCACTTAGGGTTCAGAGTTTATGGTGATTGGCTGCTAAGCACTTGACCTGGCAACGATTTATTTCGGTCTTGCAACCGGGATTTCTATGGTATAGAAAATGACGAGGAATTCCTGGTGTTTTCTAAGATTCGGACCCTCTTGGGTTCCACTCCGTGCTCACCAAAACTTCGATGGGGGAAGAGGAGAAAGAGCAAAACAAGCGCCATGTTTGCAACCGAGTGAATGCATTGTGTGAAGATGAAAGCCATAGCAGAATTCTGAGATTGAAGGATGAAGTTTGAAGTTGCGAGGAGTGGTACGCTGGCAGTCATTGAGAAATGTGGACCGCTCACGTGAAATTGTCCAAGATCCCTGCAATTTTTTCTCGACTCCCGAAAAAAGTTCCAAAGCAGCTTCTCCATCATCAACCTTGGAAACATTCACAGCAACATAACATGGCTAAACGAAAGCGCAACACGAATGGCGAATCTGCTGCCGCTGCCACCGTGGCCCCAAGCAAAAAGATAAAACCAACAACACCATCCACACCTCAATCCCTCACCACAATTCAAATAATCGCGGGGTCCTACGACCGAGTTCTTCATGGCTTGACCGCAACCATCTCACCCAAAGACGATGTTGAATTCGCAGACACTTTTCTCTTCAACGCTCATACATCTGCTATCAAATGTCTCGCTATCTCACCCCCCTCCGCCCCAGTCCCAAAACAAACCCAGAAAGTCATCCTCGCGAGCGGGAGCACCGACGAACGAATAAACCTCTACCACCTTTCCGCCCACGCACCTTCATATGTCACCGTCCCCGCAATCGCAGGTCTTTCCACCAAAGCCGTCATCGAGAATCCCCAGAACAAGGAATTGGGTTCTCTGTTACACCATGCGAGTTCCGTGACGGCGTTATATTTTCCGAATCGGAGCAAGCTGTTGAGTTCAGCAGAGGATAATACCATTGCGGTGACAAGGACAAGGGATTGGAGTTTATTGAGCACGATTAAAGCTCCTGTGCCGAAATCTATAGGAAGACCGAGTGGAGATACGGCACCATTGGGAGGTGCACCGAGCGGAGTCAATGATTTTGCTGTTCACCCGAGCATGAAGCTTATGATATCTGTTGGTAAAGGAGAAAAATGTATGCGACTGTGGAACCTTGTCACTGGAAAGAAAGCCGGAGTGCTAAATTTTGAAAGAGATATGTTGTCAGAAGTTGGAGAAGGAAAATTTACAAGTGGGGAGGGGAGGAAAGTTGCATGGGGAGCTACAGATGCCGGAGAGGAATTCTGTGTGGGTTTCGACAAGGGTGCATTGGTATTTGGGATGGACAGCAAGCCGAAATGCAAGGTTGTTCCTCAGACCAGGGAGAAAGGTCAAAGATGGACGAAGATACATCAGCTGTGTTATTTGCAAGTTGACGAAGAGGAGGATATTCAGGTTCTGGCCGTATCAACCGAGGATGGCAGGATATTATTCTACTCGACCCGACCTGCAGACCTGGTTACTTCAGAAGCTGAGAAGGGCAAAGAGGCACCACTTCCTTCTGCAAAATTGATTGCGATTCTGGATGGAAAAGACGAAGAAAAGCCTACTGGAAAAGAACAAGAAAAGAATGGCGAAAAAAAAGAACCCCAAATCCGATGACAAGCCTCCACGAATCAAGGACTTTACAGCCCTGGATATCGGCGAAGGAGCTACTAAATATATCATCATAGTAGCCGGACGAAGTGACGGGGCCTTGAAGCTTTGCAAGCTATCAGCAGCAGACCTTCTTTCCACCAAAGACGCAAATGTTAAGCAAGTAGGGAAATTCCTTGGAACTTACACAACAGGGAATCGTATCACATGTTTAAAAGCATTTGTAATGCTCCCAAGTGTTGAAGGGGACGAGACTGGAGAGGATTTCGAGGATTTTGAGGGGATTGAGGATGGAGATGAGGGTGGGGATGAGGTCGAAAGTAGCAGTTCTGATAGCGAGTAAATGATACCCTATTTCACTCCATATAAAGCTCACAGCAACTGCTTTGAAATTATTTATACGAGGGTGTGTATGGGAACACTTCGAAATATCATTTCCAGTGTAGGGGCCTTGCAACTCTTGTTCCTGCTCTCCAGCAATATTTGTAGTTCGGTGCTTAGATTTCTCCGTAGAGGCAAAGCTCCCTTCTCAATTTGGTGTGATGAGGCCGGGTTTCGAGTCTGCCAATTCCAGGTCATGGGTGTTGATCACGGCATATGCAGCCTCTCGTCAAACGGTATCACCTCGAGTCCTCCTCGATTGAGCAGTTTTTCTCTCCCCAACCTCTGCCGTCCCGGCCTAATGCGCTTTGGACGCCTTCCGCTTTCCGCCTTCCCCACACTCGACTCGATATTCCTTTCCATCTGCCTTCTCATACAACCCATTCAAGGCTTCTCCCCTTCCTTCCCCTTACCAACCCCTTCTCCTCTATCAAAACCTCCAATTCCCTCTCCAGTTCCCTAATCTCCCCTACCACCAAAAACCATCAGCCAACGGACACCCAAACCCCACCCCCCGACCTGTTGAACCCCACCTCGACCGAATCAAGGTAACTCACCATTCCTCTCCGCCTTAATCTCATCCTTCTCTAGCCTCACCCAGCCCCAATAAGCAAGCTGATATGTAAACGTCGCTAGCAGGAGGACCTTGACGATTGGACGCGTGAAGGTGCGGTAGAAATCGATCTGTTTTGTAGCATGAACTGTTAGCATTTTGCTGTCACAAGAAGGATGAGGGTTGGAGAAGGGAGAAGGGAGAGGGAGAGGGAAAGGGAAGAGGACGAACGTGTTTGGAGCTCTGCTTTCTGCCTTCGGTTGTAGAGTTGAAGCGCAATTGTACAAGTTGCGTGCTCGTCTTGGGTCTTAGCATCCCAATTGCATTGGCACGCCCACTGAGAGAAATTGCTGTGCGTATAGAATTCATTTTTCCTTCCTGTTTGTTCCCCCCAGACAATAAATCTAAAGATCAAAGACAAGCTGTCGTCGTCGCGCACACAATTTAACACACCCCTCAAAAAATCTTCAGACGAACAAAAAGCAACACAAGCTTTATTGTAACAGCCCCCAAACTCTAAAAGCACCTCCCTGACTATGGGGCGACTAGTGCACGTTAAGTTTAGCGCTGCCTCGGCCCCACAGAACACCAGGCGGCCTTCAGCCTAACCCATGTCCAAATTTCGTGCAACTCTGGCCCGAATTAGGAGCTGGGGACACATCTTCGAGTATCTGTCAGACTTGTCATTGCAAATAATTACAAAAGGGACGGAACTGCCATTCACACTCTTTTGATACGAAAGGGATTCTTGCGATTTTATCTGCGACTTGATATCTTCAACTGCGCAATCCAGAAATCATCTACCTAAGGAAATTCCATACGTACCAGACGGAAGAAGATCGCAAGATAATTCATTCAAGATGGTAAATATACCTTCTCTTTTTTCACTATCCATCTACCTTATACAAAACCTCACCATTGCCCTTTTTCTCTCCCTCTTATCCTC
>JAAMPI010001440.1:0-14444 GCA_013054445.1 Cudoniella acicularis | reverse complement strand
GGTGGCCGGATGACATGGATGTGGATGTGGATGTGGGTATCCTAGTGCCGAGGGGGAATCTCCGGATGCGGGGCGGGTCAATGCCTTGATTGAGGGGGCCCTGGGATTGTCAATACCTTCATTGAAGGATATTCTTGACAAGATAAGGGAGAAGGCATTTTTCTTGGTGGATAGACACGAGAAAGTTCTGAGCTTACTTGAGCTTGTTTTCGCGGGTGGTGGATGCGGAATTTGTGGAGTACCTTCAGGGGCTCGGTTAAAAAGAGTTCGAGGTTTCTCTTCGTTAACTTGTATTTTTTTCAGTAGCCGTTATGCTAGTTTAATCCCGTATCTAGATCGATAAATGCTCGCTCTCACCAAAGTCGCGCTTCATTTTCTCCCCTCATGAGCCGTTCGGTTTTTCACTGAATTGTTGCTTCGTATACCGAGCCTCAGCCAAGGTTATGGTGGTCGTGTTCGCCTCAAGCTTGTTGATAGTCTCAATGTATTCCTCGAAAGGGTCAGAGTCAAAGACAATTCCACCACCTAAATAACCATTAGTGTGAATATCCCCGCCCGATTCTGACGAAACTTACCGGCTTGTAAGTATGCAACACCGTCCTTCACCATCATTGTCCGCAACGCAATACATGTATCCATCTCACCTTCCGATTCCTTGCCTTCACTGTCAACATTGCCATAACCAAAGTATCCGACAGCACCGGCATATACACCTCTTTTCTCCTTTTCCAGTTCAGCAATAAGTTCCATTGCCTTGACTTTTGGTGCTCCTGAGACAGTTCCGGCAGGAAATATGGATCTAAAAGCATCAAATCTTGTCTTTCCCGCTCTTAGAACTCCAGAAACTTGAGAGACGAGATGTTGCACATGACTGAATTTCTCCACAACCATTAGTCGGTCAACCTTCACGGTTGTGGGATCGCAAACACGATTCACGTCATTTCTTGCCAAATCAACAAGCATGACATGTTCTGCTCTATCTTTTAACGAATCTGAAAGTTCTTTGGCGAGCCTGGCATCCTCTTCTGGAGTTTTCCCCCTTTTCACTGTCCCGGCAATCGGATGAGTGATGATTCGGCCATGTTCTCTCTTTACAAGAAGTTCAGGGGAAGCGCCTACTATCTGAAAGTCTTTGCAATCGATGTAGAACAGATATGGCGAAGGGTTGACTGTCCGTAATGTGCGGTATATATTGAAAGGATGTAACGACGTGGGACGAGCGAAGCGTTGTGAAGGAACCGCTTGAATTATGTCACCAGCGATAATGTGCTCTTTGAGTGTTGTAACATGCCTCTCGTAACCCACTTGCCCAATATTAGAGCTACTTTTTTGGTCTGGCTGAATTGGTAATTGCGGCGGTAAGGGAGTGTGTTCTGAGAGTAATACATTCACAATCTCATTGATCGTATCTTGTGCCTCTTTATAGGATGATTCGAGGTCAGCGAGATCCTCCGGAACATGAACGTATGTTACGACTTTGATGACATCGTAGAAGCGGTCAAAGGCGACTATCGTATCGAAAAGCATAAACAACGATTCTGGAACCTTGAGCACATCTTTCATAGGTCTTGCTGTTTTGGGCTCAAAGTACCGTACACAGTCGTAGCCCACATATCCAATTGCACCACCAGTCAGCGGTGGTAATGCCAGCCCTGGAACTTCTGCAACGCGGCTCTTTAACAGCTCTGCTTCAAGCGCAGGCAATGGATCGATTTCGGGGCCATGACCTTCCCCTGTCTTCAAGACCTTTCGAGGTCCAGCTCCTACAAAACTATATCTTCCGACCTTCTCTGTTGCTGCGCTCTCGAATAAGAAGGAGAAATCGGATTTGGAATGACTGGATATCTTGAGGTATGCTTGCGAAGGGGTGATGAGGTCGGAGGTAATCTGCGCGTAGACTGGCACAAGGTTGGGGGCAAATGACTTCCCCGTCGACTTCCCCAATATTTCTCGGACGGTTTCAAGAGAAGGTTGTAGTTCTTCCTGGGAATCTGTGAGTTACTGGTCTTTCGGCGATTCACTGAGTCACAGATTCACTTACTTCAACTGCCATTATGCCGGTGCTCGAAAATTGACTTGCTTATACTTCTCAAGTTCAGATTCTCGTACCGTATAGATCAGGCAGAGCTAACTTAAATGTACAGAAGAACCCACGAAAGGTCTTGGGGTGCGGATACCGAGGACAACGGGTCCTCGAATGCCGGAGGCAGAATAAAAAAGAGAGCCGTTTCCAGTACCCGCAGCTACTCACCGCCTATTTTTGCCGGTTGGCCCACTCGGGTATCTCCACCCTAGCCTTGCAGCTACGGCATACTGAGCCATCTTCGATCAGGTCACCTTTGTGTTGCAGAATTGCTTTTCCCGAAAAGCCTCGCATCCTAGAATTATGCGTCAGCTTGATATGAAAAGAATCTGTCATCCGCATATTGCCGTCCAATAGCTATAACCGGCTTCTGCAAAAATGTCCAGTCTCCATCATCTCGGTCCAATTGGAATGCTTCATCGTCAATTCTCGTCACCAACAAGTCCACGATTCTCGCATTACGCTCCACGAGAAGACCTGACTGAAGATAACAAAGATGTCCTTATCGAACGACTTAACGACTTGGTGGCCCGTTTATCGAAAGACAATTCTCTCGAGAACTCCGCTGTTACAGCAATACACCACAAGGTTGATGAGATAGAGGTACTTATGCGTGGAGAGGAAAACCATAGAAAGTCGGTCAATTTGGCTATTGAAAGCACCAGTGAACTGATAGAGGACGATACATTTTCATGGGGGCCACGAACACCGACACGAACCATAAGAATGCGTCTTCCCGGCACATCCCGACACTCAGCACGCTCGAGCACTGCTGAATCGGTCATTACTCCTGCCAAAGCCGCTAAAATCGCCGTAGAAGCAGAGACATTGGCATCGCAATTGTCGAAAGCAGTGGCAGAACTACAGTTGAGGAGAGAAGAGTCGGATGTAGGCGCCTTCAATGTCGAACTACTGAGAACGATTATCGCTAATAAATTTTAGCACATACATGACATGTTGGTCACCCGGGCCGAGAAAGCTGCCGAGCGTATACTCCTACTCGAGTACAGAATAGCAGAGATGTAAGTCCTCTTCAAAATGTAAGGTCATATCATTTTCTAACAACCACTAGGGAGGACGATTTCGACGCGAACCAGTCGGAACTAAAATTTCTTCGAATTCAACTACAGGCCATTGAAGCCCAATGTTCAGAATACATACCCCGAAACGGAGACATGGAGCTTTCTGAGAGCATTATGAATTGGAAAATTGATTGGGAAGACATTGACCGGAAATCGAAAGCGCGCCGGGAAAAGTGTCATATTTCCGTACAACATGATAATCCACCAGTTGCGGATATTCCTTAGCCATTGGCTCAGCAAAGCAAACTTCCGGATATCTTGTACGACTATCAACGATATTAATGTTATTCGAGTAATAAAAACTTCAGCTTTGAGGAGCAGTTCGGGCAGGCAGGACGGATTTTGTTGAGACTTTTTCAGACTCAAATCCACCTGCTTTCTTCTCTAGTTGTACTCACGACTGGAAGTTATTACCCGACTCCTGGCCAATTTTGGAAAACCAAGAATGATGTTATGGCATCAGCTGCTGGCATACCGGCCGGTCATGAGGATGATGAGGATGGGGAGGAAATCCAGAAATCCAGTGCCGGAAGGAAAGCCTATGGGGGCTCTTAGCGAACTGGCTTTGGATCTCTCTTTAGGTTATGGAAGGGACACAAACACGAGTGTAGCAGCTACCAGCCTACCAATATTCGCCGCCGAAATCTTCTGTACCTTTGGCTGGAAAAATCATAACCAACAGTTTCATTTTCCGAATGCAAACATGGTCTATCATGGCGAAAATTCAGGACGAATGCGTGCAAACATCTTCAGTCGACAAAACCAGTTATCTGGTCATCTGAACCCCACATAGTAATCAGATAGCTTCTTCGAAGCATATTCCGTCTCCCAAGTCTCCAAATTTGGGATCAGTGTTGTTTTTTGGCAAGCCCTTGACGAGAAGAAAGAACTACCGTGGATGTTCTTAGAGCGTATTGTCCCCAATGAAACCCTTCAATATGACACGAAGCTGGAGAAAAATTAGTGCTACCGTTGTGGCTGAAATGCTTGTGAAATATAAGCTCTTTCCAATCCAAAATGAAGGTTTCCTGGTTTCCTCATTCTTGTCACCTGGTGTCATTGGCGAGATAACGGTTACAAAACGGGGCCCTTCCAAGGGGCAATCCATTGCTTCTCTTGACGCGCTACTTCGAACCCCACCATAAACTCAATTTTACCTGAATAGTCTCAGACAAAACCGAGCCTCTCTAAAGTCTCCTGGTGTCTTTGGTCCTGAGCAATCGCTGCTCTAACCTAAGAAAAGACTCAATCGACGCCGGGGATCGATTTGCCAGACCGTTGGCTCTCTCACACCGCGCAGTCCTTGTTTTCACACGGACAGAGCACACACTTGTGAAGCGGGACGGCCTGCGATTACTGGCCCTAAATGTGGCATTTGATTACAGGCGAGGTACCTCCGTAGAGTCATCTGATTGGGCCTGGATTCTCAATTTCTAAGAGGCGTGTTACACCCCTATGCAGGTATGTCCGGAAGCGCTTCGTAGTCTCCCCAACTTCAAAGTTAACACATTTTGTGGTTACTTGTCCCTCCACTTTGATCGAACCCGCCTTGTTCTATCTGCTTGCCAATTTTTTTCAGTTTTTCATTTTTTTGCGAAAGAAATCTCCGAATTTTAGGACAAAGGTGAAAACTCCCGTTACTGTCTACCCACTCCCGATGCATCACGATTTACAAAGATGCGGGAATATGTCTCACCCTCAATCTGAAGGCGCACATAAATGTGGCTGTGCCCGCTCGAAAAGGGGTTTACGGCTCCTCCATAATCTGGTGTAGTCTTTCCTTTGACTTCCAACTCCGAAGCACAACAACATTACTACAATATTACTTAAGTGCCAAACCGTGATAGACCTGCTAAAGCTTCTTCTTTATCTAATTTGATTCTAATGCAACAGCCTTCATTATTAAGGAGCTCGATATTCGACAGAATGGTGCTGATGCACCAGATTGTGTTCAAGTGCCCGACTACGTTAGCGAGTTCTTTGAGCCTTCCTCGGCTGGTAGGTAATTTTACACAACATATTACAATAACCAAAGCGTCACTATCTCGTAGTTTGGGAGGAAGGTTCATTCAGATGCTCGGACGCCGCAGATTTTTAGCCTTTTCCTTCAACCCAGTGACGCACCTTTTTGGGTTTTAAACTTGACCCTTCTCGGTATGTGATAACCTGCCGTGACAGTTGCGGATCCAATTCGATGCGGAAACTTGGATGCAACTAACACTCTCCTTGCTATAGATAGAGTGGGTTTCGTCTACGGAGAAAATATCTATGGATATAGATGGGAGAACACGGGCGATCAGTGTTTGGATACAATAATGACGTACAACTGGCAATTCCTTCTGCCAATAACCTCAGCGCTGCTCTCAAAGACGATTCCATGCGAGTTTCACTGGTCGCAGTCAACGAGACTAGCGCAGATACTACGACCTATTCCAGCCCTGGCTTTTCAATCCATCCAGGTAGTTCGGCGAGTTTGACAAGCTCAGTATCGTCGACAATATCTACAACATCAACAATGCCTCTGGCCTCTGCCTCCACTTCGTCAACGAATTCCACAGAACCTGCCAAAACCCCTGACGCCGTTCAACCCTCACAAAGCGGGCACGGGAGTTACCTATGGGATGGTCGCGCTTCTCATCTGCGGAGCCCTGCTTTTCTTGTCACAACGACGCAAGCAGAGGGCCCAGCGGGATGGCAATGCCAATAATACAAGGTATGACAAGCCCGTGTTATATGGAAAAGCGGCAGAGAAACAGATGTTCGAGATCAGTGGTCATGACAAACCAAAGCTGGAGGCACAAGGCAGTGGTCAAGGGATGGAGTTGCTTGAACAGGTGAAATTCAAGCAGTCAGTTGAAATGGCAACGGATTGAGTACCACTGTAATGGTCTTCATTCCGTCTCTACTAAGGAAAAAAACCGGAAGTGATCATTTGAAAAACATAGAGACCTGGCCATCTCGCGAATGAGACCTGCTCTGGAGGAGATGATTGTGTTACTGTTTAGGCCATCCCTGGCGAAGCAGGAGAGTTGGTCATGCAAGGCGGATTTCGACACCAGGCGCATTTGTAGAAGGGTATAGTTTCCGAGCGTGGAGAAGTCCATGCTGCGAGGAAGTTGGCCTTGGGAGTATCGTACCCCATTCCTCTCAATGGGAGCCAATGCTTTGAACGCAAATTTGGGTGAAGCAGACCGTTTCTGTTTGAAAACCCATGTCTCACCAGTCTATAGTAGGATATAATAAGACTTTCTTTAATTTAATGTATTCCTATGCTATTACCATTGCTTTCAATGTTGCGCAAAATTTAACCGAGTTCAATGTATAGATATTAAATAAAACTCTTATTTTTTCATTTGACATTGACTAATTAAGGAGAAGTCTTCAGGCAAGTCCTTCAGCCGGGATGTGTCTTGGTTTTAGTCCTAAGATTGAGACTGTTGACTCATGTCGTTTTGAAAATCTCCCTCCCGCGCCGCTTCTCTTCTATTCATCCGCCACACAGGTGAGAATATAAATACTTGTTCACTTGATAGGCGTGTCTTCCTGACAAATTCCGAAGAACATTCATGAAAGTGAACACTTACAATTGGAAATAGAACCAATCTTCAATCTTATTATAATTGGTCGAATCCTTATGGCCGGTTTTATTTTCGTCTTAGAAATGCATACTACCTCAAAGCAGGGCAGCTGTAGGGCAGCTTTCGTGAGGAGCAATCTCACTCGTACATGCTTACCTTTCTGATTCCAGGTTGTTGGCATCCAATCAGCCGTGCTTTACCAACGAGGCACAAACTAATCTATAACGCAATAAGCAGAGATAGCGGAGATTTCGCTAAATAGCCGATGAGCTTTTGTGTTGTGTTGCTAGCGCTCTGCTCTTAGTTTTTTCAAAACATGGAGACGACACATCCATGAACACAATACTGAACACGACTTTACAGCACTTCTCCAAAGCCTGTCAACATGCCACCCATCTCTGGATCGAACCTGTTGGTCATCGGACATCCAACGCAGCTCGTGTCGATAATGCTGTCAAAAAGATCCAGGCAGCCATCCCGCAAGCCAATATTTCTGGCTTCACTGTCGACGTTAGCCAGGACGACGTAGAAGCCGGTCTCGAAAAACTCTTCGCCGATGTTACAAAGGCGATCGGCCGTCCCCTCGATCATATCGTATATACAGCCGTTAGGCTAGACTTCAGGCTCCTCCAAAATGTCACCATCGAATTCCTTCGCAGCGATGCTCAGTTCTTATTCAACGTGCCCATCTTGATTGCAAAGATCGCTCCCAAGCACATGAAGCAGAGCCACACCTCGTCCATCACTTTTACCAGTGGTCAGATCGCCGAGAAACCTTACAAAGGCCTAGCTGTCGCTTCTGGCTGGGGTGCAGCTTTGATTGGGTTGACCCGTTCCTTCGCTCTAGACCTTGCACCCATTCGCGTTAGCTTGGTTAGTCCTGGCACCACCGACACTGAAACCCAGGGCCCCGAAGAGGTCCGCGCAAAGCGTATGGCGGAAGTTGCAAAGACTGCTCTGTTGGACAAGGTTGGAACTCCTGAAGAGGTTGGCGAGGCCTATATCTACTTGATGAAGGACAACAACAATACCGGATCTGTTGTCATCTCAAGCGGGGGGTCTTTGCTCAAGTGGAAAGTGGAAAAGGGGGATTGGAGAGGCAGTCTCCCAGTAACGATAGGGAGAGCCTGGGCTCGGAAATCCGTAAATTATAGTAAAGCCGGAAAGTAGGAAAGCACTATTACCGGAACAGATGCTGATAGGAAGAAGAACACGGCCCATGGTATTCACCGCAATGCATCATTCTTTCCAATATTCGATTTCTTTTGTCGTGATCATATATCCAAGCCGGAAGCTATTCGTGTCAGCTTTTCCATTTCACCTCCTAAAGTTGAGTTCCCTACGGTCCTCCATTGCACTCAAGAGACACGAGTTAAAACCAGTGCTTTGCCGTTTTTACCACACTGCTGCCGAGTACGGCAGGTTATCGGCCTGGGAGAAATGAGGTATCCTCATCCACGTCAAGGTATGGAATTGAGTGAGGTCGTTGTTACCATTCATAAACCTAAGGCATTTAGTTTGGGGGCCAGGCATAAACTCAGTAGTTTAGCAGAGAGCAGACTTGATTGGTAGTCTAGGCCTTCTAATGAAAGCAAGTCTCTTCTGGAAATCGCGTGGCGTATCACGAGACAAGTGTCAAGTTTCACGAAAGCCAAGCTAACGGCGCCATCAGCGGCTGGCGTTCGACGTCACAACACAGGGATCCTTGCAAGAGCTGCACAAACCACAACACAAAAGCAACCTCTGAAAATGTCAAAGATCACCGCCAGCACTGCACCCTCAACCACCTTCACGACTCGGAACTTACTCTGATTGAAAGAATTACGGACATTAATCCTACCTCCCCCTTCTCATATGACGTATGGATAAGACAAGGCGGAATATTTGGGACCCAATAATGTTTAGGGAGTAGGAAGCTGCGGTCATAGGTGGCCCCAACCCACGATAGCTTCTCTTTGCCTACCGCAGAATTAAAGAGTTAGTATTAGAATCTGGATTACGAAGGTAAGAAATTTATGTGGTAAGAGGGGCCAGTGTCTTCTTGAGATCGCCGCGTGACTTGATAGTTACTTTGGCCAGTGAGCCTGCCTTCTTTCAAAAATCGAGTGTAAGCCGGGCCCCAGTATTCAGGGACCTACCTTTGCTCTGATTGGGAAATTGTATCTTTTTCAGCCAATGGGAGTGATTCCCTTGCTCATGCTACCAAAGTTGGTCCCAAGAGGTCCCTTCCCCATTCCCCAAGCCCCAAGCCCCGCACCAGGCCCTACCCGCATGGCACTTTCCCAAGCCAAATATGGTATTGATGGTCACGCTGTAAATCCTGCACTTTGTGGGAATATGGGAAGGTTAGTCGAACTTTCCCCAGCATTATTTAAGTCCCATATTCCTCATCAAATCATTCACTTCTACCTCCCCAGCATATTTCGTCATCCCTTAGATGACATCAATTACACAACTTACATAAAGAACTCTATTGTTTTCAATCACTCTATTCTACCGAATTTTGTACTTCAAAAAATCAAATCACCAATAACAGCGCAAAATCATGGCACCAGTTTCCAGTGAGAAACCTGGGGAGAAAGACAGGACCTCAAGCAGCAACCCCTCCAATTATGAAGAAGAGAAGATCGAGAATACCGCTGTCGGTTCGGAAAATTCAAACATCGATGTCGACCAATTAAGACACAATATTAATGCAAAATTAGCAAACCCTTTGGCAGGACTCACCCACCAGGAGTTGGCCCAGAAAGGCGAGGACTATTGCAGAAGCCATCAAATTGGCGATGAAGCAGATATTCGAGCTTTCAGATTAGGTGCCATCGTTGCTCAGAATCCTGCTGCATATGCTGAAGTCGATAGCCTTACTGCTGAAGAACGTGAGGTGTTTTCAAAAGAATTTACCCACAAATGGTCGCAGCCATGGCTCCTCTACTTAATCATTGTCCTTTGCTCTACATGTGCAGCAGTACAGGGCATGGGTATGTACTCCAATTACGCCTCGTTGGCCATATTCTAATGCTAGATTTACAGATGAGACTGTTGTAAATGGAGCCCAGATTTTCTATACTCAACAATTCGGTATTGGCGACAAAAGCAGCTCAAGAGACTCTTGGCTCGTCGGCCTGGTTAACTCAGCTCCCTACCTCTGCTGTGCAACTATCGGATGCTGGCTCACCCAACCGCTCAACAATAAATTTGGTCGTCGTGGTACTGTCTTTCTCACTTGCGTAATTTCCGCCATAGCTTGTTTCTGGCAAGCCTTTACTGGCTCCTGGTGGCATATGTTTATTGCTCGGTTTGCTCTCGGGTTTGGAATTGGCCCAAAGTCTGCCACCGTACCTATGTACGCTGCTGAGTGCGCACCGTCTTCAATTCGTGGCGCTTTGGTCATGCAATGGCAAATGTGGACTGGTAATGAAATCGGTACCTCTGTATGATGCACTCTGCTAACAACAAACAGCTTTCGGTATCATGGTTGGTTATGCGGCTGATCTTGCTTTCTATCACGTTCCGGACAAGCCAGGTATCACTGGTCTCAACTGGCGATTGATGATGGGTAAGTTAATATTCCACGTAACTGCAATAACTTTCCTGCCCCCCCCCCCCCATTTCTTCGATCATCTGCAGTATTGCCAATTATGTTATAAACACTGAGCTGATTTCATCTTCACCAGGCTCTGCAATGTTACCCGCTGTTATCGTCTGCTGCTTCGTGTTCTTCTGCCCCGAGTCCCCCCGATGGTATATGAGCAAGGATCGTCACCAAAAGGCATACAGCAGCATGTGCACACTTCGCTATAACAAAGTCCAGGCTGCACGGGATATCTTTTACATGAATACTCTTCTCGAGGCTGAAAGGGAAACCATGATACTTGGACGAAACAAGGTTATGGAGATCTTTACAGTACCCCGAAATCGCCGAGCTTTCCAAGCTTCTGAAATCGTAATGTTTATGCAGCAGGTAAAACCCATTCTTAAACACCATTTGTCAACAATACTAATTCAGTATAGTTCTGTGGTGTCAATGTTATCGCCTATTACTCCTCCGAGATCTTCCTCCAGGCCAATCTCTCCGAGATCAGTGCCCTTGGAGCATCCATGGGATTCGGCGTCATTAACTTCCTCTTTGCTCTTCCAGCCATTTACACCATCGACAACTTTGGCCGCCGCAACCTCCTGCTGACAACCTTTCCTCTGATGGCACTCTGTTTGTTCTTCACTGGATTCAGTTTCTGGATCCCTGTCTCATCCACAGCTCATATCGCTTGTATCGCTCTCGGAATCTATCTCTTTGGCATTGTGTACTCCCCTGGTGAAGGTCCTGTACCATTCACATACTCCGCCGAAGCCTATCCTCTCTACATCCGAGGCCTGGGAATGTCCTTCGCGACTGCAACTACCTGGTTCTTCAACTTCGTCCTTTCCGTCACATGGCCCTCTCTTGTCAAGGCCTTCCAGCCACAAGGAGCTTTTGCCTGGTACGCTTGCTGGAACATTATTGGCTTCTTCGGCGTCTTGTTCTTCGTTCCTGAGACAAAGGGCAGAACCCTTGAGGAATTGGATCAGGTTTTCAGTGTGCGTACACGCGATCACGCTGCGTATGGCTCGAGACAATTGGTCTACTTTTTCAGACGCTATATTCTTTGGCAGAATGTTGAGCCTGAGAGATTGTACAATGATGAGAAGGTTGTGTATCATCACAGTAGCTTCTCTACGGGGAGAGAGGTAGATCCTTCTGCCAGAGCTTAGGTCGTAAAGAATAGATAATTAGGGTGGTGGCTCTATTCTGGGCTAGAATGAAAAGGCGTCTGGTTTGTCTTGGAATATTAGGAGTCGGAAAGCGAAGTATTAATTGTTAATAGCTTTTCATCTTGGAATAGGAATAGGAAGTAAAAGTTTCCTTTCAAAAAGATCATAGAAGATGTTTGTTACTCATCACAAGTGTTATTTTCAGGGTACCTGACTGCGAGTTAGCCCTTAGAATAGCGACTACCCGATTACTAGTAGTAAAATCGGAATAGTTCGAGGGCCTAGTTAAGTTGAGTGTTTCTATTGATCTATGTACTGAACAGATACAAGTGTACATATTCCTAAGAAGCTCATCTATCTTGATGTCACTCCATGTCTCTCTCCCTCACACGTCTCGAGCAATACTCCTACTGCAAACACTCTCTAAGTTCCCAGGAGTGCGGAGCAAGTATCTCAGACCTCGCTCCCCAATCTTCTTCTCTTTCTACTCCTCCCATTCCCTTCCCTGCCATAAAGCTTCCCACCCGAAAGGTACATGGGAAGATCATACGGTGTCATCATTCCGGGCTGCTTCTTGAACAACATGGTGTTGTTGTAAGGATAGGGGCCGGGTGGGCCGCCTGGTGGGAACCCCCCGAGTCCTTCGAAGCGTGGTCGGGGACGTCCGTTATTGAAGGGTGGCATGGCGAGTTGGGGGTTCATACCGTTCATTTTGTTCATTTTGTTCTTTTTTTTGTTGTGTTTATGTGTGTGTTGAGAAGTGGTGTTGGTTTTGTGTTTCGAGGAGGTGAAGGGTGAGAGGGGGAGAATTTATACCTTTAGCAAAAAGGGAAGCGGGTGAGTCTTTAGTAGGGTGTCAAGTTGTTGGGCTGTGAACCTCGGTTAGAGGTTAAGTGGACAGTCAGAGATTAGAATATATTTTTCAACATTATAAGAGAGACTTGTTACTTATCTATCATAGTTATAGTTTCTGCGTTCCTGCCTGTCTACAGGCTACATGGGATACAAATCCAAAGGAGTTCTTTGATACGCTTATCGGTAATATGCAGAGGAGAGTTGTGGCCCTATATCGAGGTAGATAGGTGGCACACTAAATATTAAGGTGTGGGATAACATAATTAAGCAAATTTTAGTATATAAATTAAATAGTGATCAAATGCGATTAACTAGGTCTATTTTACTTGTTCTAATAATAAAAATTACGTTTGTTGTTGTCAAGTGAAATTCATGGTACGATGCTTGGCTTTGGTGAGAGGGGAAAATCGGCTAGCAGTAGTTAAGTAGTACTGTAGTCTATAGAATAATTATGAAGCGATTACTAGTAGTAAAATTGTAATAGATAGTTTGAGGGCTCAGTTGAGTATTTTTTATTTGTGTATGTATTATCACTCCCCTTCACCCCTCGCGAGCAATTCTTCTATTGCAAACCCCAACGGTTCCTGGGAGCAAGCATCTCAAGATCTTCCCCTATCTTCTTCTCTTCAGTAGACCTTGTGCGTATGGGTTCATCATGCCGGGTGGACTACCTGGACCTTGCGCGTAGGGATTCATCATACCGGGTGGACCGCCTAGACCTTGTGCATAGGGATTCATCATACCACCTAGACCACCAGGACCTTGTACGTAGGGATCCATCATACCGGATGGGCCGCCGGGACCTTGGGCATAGGGATCATCATACCACCTGGACCTCCTAGGCCTCCTTGCGCGTATGGATTCATACTGGGATGTTGCATATATGGATTGTTCATCCAGGGTCGGCGTCGTGAGTGTGTCCGGCCTGATCGGCGTCGTCGGTGACGTCGTCTGGTGAAGAGCAGTTTCATTTTGTGTTCTTGTTGTGTTTATGTTTGTGGGTGTTTTGAGAAGTTGGTTAAGATTTGTGTTTTGGAAGAGGTTGTTGGTGGGGAGAGGAGAATTTATAACTTCTACCGAAATAATAACTACTAGGAAATGAGTCTTTGGCGGGAAGGGAGTATTAAAGATAGGGTTATGAATCTTACCTGGGAATCAGGGTTAGCCATGTCCAAGTCTGACTGGAGAACTAAACTTGGACTTAGACTTGGACTTGGAGAGTCAGAAAATAACTGGATTAGACCAAGTCCAAGTTAACTGGGGAATTAAAGAATTTTAAAAAATCTAAAAAATATTATTCTTAAAGATACTTATTACTTATCTACTATAGTTATAGTTCTCCTATCATGTTGTTGGAGATACCGCCTGGTGGGAAGAATCCGGCTCCTCCCATGGATCGACGGGGCCCACCTGGTTGGCGACGTCCGCCGGTGAAGTTCCCGATGTTGGCGTTCATACCGCTCATTTTATGCTTTCTTTCTTGCTAGTTTTGGGTGTGTGTATGTGTGTGTGTGTGTGTGTTTTGAGAAGTGGGTTAAGATTTGTGTTTCGAAGGAGGAAGTGGAGGAAGAGAGTGGGAAATTTTATATTTCTGGGGAAAGGCGAAATGATTTTTTGGGAGGGGGGAAGTGTTAGCCTGTTGGGTTGTGAATGCTGGTTGGAAGCTCTAGAAGTTGAGAGAAATTCGGAAATTGTAGCTTCCTAGGTTGTTATCCAAATTTACTAACTTACAAGTACATCGAGCCTGTCAACTGTCGATATCTAAAAGCGCTTGTATGGCTGTATGGTCTAAAATTTGGGTACTGCCTTGTCATCCCGTAGTTTTGTCTTTTAAACTACTGCATATAGAAATAACACAACCAAGTTGGAACTTTAAAGGAAGGGTGGAATCTGTAGTGTAGATTTGCACGAAAACACTTCAAAATTTGAATGCTTTTAAGCGAAGCTATAGCTGAACACTTAAATGCGTCAAATATCATAAACATTTTCCAACTCATATATCTAAACTAATTAAACTATGTATTGGTGATTATTTAGTTATTTTGAAGTGTAATTTCTATAGTCTCGCAAAAGAGTTAACTCATGATAAGTGGAATA
>JAAMPI010000144.1:0-59886 GCA_013054445.1 Cudoniella acicularis | reverse complement strand
CTTACTCGGCAACTTGGCAGCCACCTCGACGTGCAACAATTCCCTTGGTCACCCCATCCCTCCATCATCATTTTCTAGAACACAACCTCAATATCTGCACGTTCCCGGAGTTTTCCGCCTCCTTTTATCGACCGCCCGGCGAGGTTTTTCGTGGAATGGTAGGAAGGAATAATCGTCATACCCCCCACTATTATTATGGAAATAAGAAAAAGCCAAGGAAATCTAGAAAATTGCCGATGAACTTTGCAGGAGGTGCGAAGTGCTACAAATTCTGCATGTCCGTCTGTGTTTCCAGGGGAAGCAAAGGAGAGAAGAGAATTCTGTCACAAGAGCCAAAGGAATAAGAAAAGCCAGCCAAGCAGAACCAGCCATGCAAAAAGAAATGCCAACAAAACTTGGCGGGGGGTGCGAAGTGCTACAAACTCTGCATATCTGTCCCCATCTACTTCGAGAAAGTCGAGACGACGAGAACTTCCCGCTTTTTTGTCTAAGAGTAGAGTACGTAACGGGTTCGAACCACTTTTCTTCCCGTTAGTACCGAAAGGCTGAGTCAGTCGTCATACTTAACGGGTGTTTGCTGTGAATGGAAAAGTGTCGGCACGGCCCGGCCGGTTTGTGTTGCAAATGGTTTTCTTGGCGGGTGCTGCGAAATGCAACAGAACATTGAAGTTCTTGTACTTGAGGGTCAGTGGTTGGTGTTTGGTGGTTAGTGATTTTTGAGGGTAGTGATGAAGCCGGATCTGGATGTTTCCGCTGCTTTGACATGCACGTTGAGACTGCCTGCTCACGGACCCGGCACACCACTTTGACGATTGAACGTTTCTTAGTGAAGTTGAAGTGTATTCTGGGTCATAATTTGTTTCATCTTCTTATTTTTCGGTTAGGAAGTTCGAGTCTTAGATAATGGTACGCGGATATGCCGTTAGGTTCTGAAGTAAGAGGTAGTGGGGTCGGGATAATGTTTTACCTGTCGACAGAGGACCTTGGGGGTTTAAGTTTGACGCAATGGAAAGGAGTAAGGGGAAAAGATTAGTTGGTTCCTGACCGCCGAATGAGGAAATACAACACTCTGTAAACCCAAAGTGGAAGGTTCAAGGTGCAAGCGAGTCTTAAACGGGAAAAGGGGGGTAAATAATCACAGACACTACGTTTTGAAACCCGAAACGCGGGCGCTTCCACTAACCATCAAAGCATCAATCACATAAATGCGCTACCGGTAGCTGCGACTAGCTCGTGCCATGAAGACCAATGTGGATTCGGTTAAAATTACAGAAAGAATGTGGAAATAGAAAATCGTAGCCTATTCCACAGGAGATAGGACCCAGTCACCTAAGAGTGAGACCATGAAGGCTCCCAAAAGAGTTGCGCAAAACTGTGACATAGTGGATTTTTCAGAAACTTATATAATGTGCGATCCCTCGAGACTCTACGATTTGCAACAAAAGCTCTTCTATGTCACTTTAAGACAAGTGCACGACTTATTCTGCAGAAAATCATGAAAGTTCTTAGGTACTGACTTCTAAGACTCTGACGTCTCGAGAATGGACAGAAATATATAAAAAGACACTGCCCAGGAAATTTGCGACTTGCAACAAAAGCCTTTGCTTGTCCCATAGAAGTGAAGTGCGCTGCGCTAGGACCCCACTTCCAAATATTTCTTAATAAATGCCTGAAATTCCAATGGAAATATTGTGAATCATATGCCCTGGACGTCATAGCCGCATCGTCCATTCATTTCAGAAAAGGCTTAGCTTAGCTACTAGAGCGGAACTATTTTTCAATCTACTGATTCTACTCTACAAATAGAAGAAAGAAAAGAATTGCTGCACATCGCGAATTTCCGGGGAAAGGCGTTTATATATGCTTCGTAGAAAATTTCTAGAATTTTAGTTCTGGCACGTCATAGCTTCAATCACACGAGAGTCTACAGACCCTTTCATACACTTAGCTTCTCGTTGCCTTCGGCCTTATGATCTTAGTCTTGACTCTCGGCTTTATATTAAACCAGTCTAGAGGTACAAAAAGAAAATTAACTTTGGCTCTAGGCCTCATCCAGAGAGAGAAAGAAATTGTTACGCATCGAAAAATCCTGGGGAAAAGCACGTATATATACTTTCCAAGAAAATTCTTAGAATTTGGTTCAGCCACGTCATGGTCTTAATCTATTGAGAGACCGCTCCGCTACATTAAATTTAGCACTTGCAGCTTGAGCTGTAATCGAAACTCTTCGTCTCGAGCTCACACCAGACAAGACCCGGCTAAAAGGGTAAGATTACTCGGATTCAGAGTATAGGACGAGAATGAAAGTGAAACCGGAAAGCAAGCGTGCTGCAAATCTGTAGTCTTCCTGAGCCTCACGAGGAAGATAGGAAGATGACCTGTGCGTAGAAGAGCAGTTCCTCGATGGCTTGAACACTTCGGCACCGATGCCATTACCAACCAGGCTTCAGAACTCTAATCTCCAATTCCGAACTGAGATGATATGCAATTTTTAAATCCCATCCTAGAGCATTTCCCACTTTCGCATCGCCTGCGATGTGCAATATCTCGTCTTATTTGACTTCGAAAAATGTTGGTTCATCTAGGCAATGAAGTCCGGGGTAGCCAAGAGCAAGCATATTTGGCAGGAAAGACGAGACACGATCTCGAGTCCCAGGTTTCGCAAGCTTGTCGAGCACCTTGTTATTCTATTGTCTCAGGAATTTTATCAGACTTCCAAACAGTTTCTAGTCCCACCTAAGCGGTTAGAAATGAAGTCATTCGGACAAGGTCTTAGAATGTGTGACGTACTCAGACGTAGGAGTAATAAGATTTCCAGGTAGAAGTTTTCTCCGGTCGACGAGGAACAAAATACCATGTCTTCTACACCGTTTGGGCCTAGAAATTTTAGGCCCTTGCCATCGCAGTTGATGCCTGAGCATAGAGCAGGGCCCAAAGCAGTCGATAATTGGAGCTTAGAGCCGTCTTCTCCTTGCTCCAGACCAGTTTCATACTATAATTTCGAATGAGGTAGCTCCTGGTATTGTTCCTCAGTTGGCTCTTGTGTAGTAGTAGCACAAAGTTCAAACTCTATGAGTCTGGAGTTGGTGATGCCACAAACTGGCAGAGATAGCCAGCCATCGAGTATAACCACTCATAGGACAGTGAGCTTTCAGGTTCAAACACCGATAATTTTGAACGCCTGAACTTCCAAGTGGCATAGTGACTAGCCTCGAGAAGATGCCTCAATTAGTGACCATCCTTTATTAGCAGGGCCTCACAATCCTATCGGACATCGTACCATGATCGTCTGCCGTGATGGAGATGAAGTTAGAGCCAAAAGCGCAGCGTTGTTGTTCGATAGTCCTAGGTATCAAAACCCACCACTCCACCGCATAGCGCCAAATTCCTGCCCACCAAGATCGATCCAAGGGCCCCTCGACCAATCCACGCTGTTTAGCCAATCCAAGTTGACAAGCCCGCTCCCATAATTCGCAGTATCAAAAGCTGCTGGTGGAGGTACGGCCGTTTCGAATAGACCTACCATCCCATGGGCTTCGTAACCAGCCATATTAAACTCAGCTGTCTCTTGCGAGGCGACAGATTCCACAGACTGCGAAGTGGGTGGTGAAGGGTCAAGAATCTGATCCAGGATACGTTTGATGATTAACCTCATTCGCATACAGAGTTGATAATTCCCAGCAGCTGGACGAACCCATTCCAGAAAGCCTATTAAGAGACTGAGATTTTGCACCACTTCAGAACGAGGAAGTCTAGGCCCTGCTATTTCCGGATGCTTGAGCTGCTTTAAAAGTTCCACGCAAAGCACACCACTCGATGGAACACCCCAGCACATCAACATCCAGTCGAAATCGTGATGATATTCGACGAAACGATCCCGTTGGACCCAAATCAGGACCGTGAGCTCAAGCATTTCCCGAGCGCAGTCAATCATCGACTGTCCATCAAAAACACCTTGCTTGTGTGCTAGTCTTTCTAATAGAAGTCGGTGCTCTAAGAATTGGAGCCGCAAGCAAAGAGTGGTCCAAAATGATTTGTCAGGAGAGTTCTTCCCACATGGATCTGCTGATTGAAAATGAAGAAAGGCAGGAAAATTATTATAAGTTTGTTGTAGTCGATTCAACAAATATCTAGCATCATGTTAGCAATTACTTTGTATTTCGGTATTCATGCAAACCTGATTCGATCTTCAGAGCATTCAGCAGGATCGCCCAAAGATAGCTCAAGAATTTCGTTCAAGACAATTGACAATAACCCATGGGCCCTTATCATTGTCGAGGAATGAATCTCGCCATCTGTATTCCAGCCATTCGGATCCAATCGACTCACAGCCTCAACAAGCTGATCGCCACCGCGCATGATTGCATCATCGCTAAGGTCAAGCGGATGTTTGAATCGAGTGTAGCGGTAGCTGAGTGCTGGTGGCCGTCCAGTAAGTAGAGAGGATCCTTTGTCGATATTGAAAATCACGGTGAAAAGTCGTTTCTTCATCTCGGGGAGGAAAGAGACTTGCTGATTATGATCGAGTTGTCGATGGAGCCCGAGTGCAGTCGAGCTACTAACGAGATCTCCGAGCTGTCTCCATACAACAAGGCCTTTACCAATCTTAGTAAAGTTGAGAGATTGTAATGATTGTGGAATTTGACCTACTTGTATCACCGCTTATTACGGTTTGCAGAATCAGATTCTTTGTTAAAAGAGCAACCATTGGAAGATTGATCAAGTCCATGTAGTTACTCAAGGTAATACAAGCCTGTACGCAATCTTTCATCTCCACCGCAAAGCTCTTTCGATCCTTGCGGTTTCCTCTCTGAGTGGTGAAGAATGCGTCTCGTTCCGGTAGACTCAGAGTCGCGCTTGCAAGCGCCGAATAGACAATACCTAAACTCTCCCAACGTAGATTATCGCCACAGAAGGAGTCTAGCCATTTGGTATAGTCGTCAGATCCGCTAGGTTCTTCCAAAACAGTCTTGGAATTGTTGCACAGGACTTCGGAAACATGTTCAAGGTCCTCTCCTTTACGTGGATCCTTGAAAAAAGATCCGTAAGTTGACCACACGCTGTTGGAGCAGCTCATAACACTGTGCTTATGGAACACGCACTCATGGCATTTGTCATAGTACCACTCAAGCAAGAAATTGCAGGTGTGTCGATCCGGGAGCGCTCGAAGCACCTTGGCTCCCAGAATAACTCTCGGATTACCATCTTGGTCTTGGCTCCTAGCAAGCATTAGAAAGGTTTGTGACTGCAGACTCTCTGATGTAGGAAGCGGCCCTTCTGACGAATCGTTAGAAATCTGGATTTCCGTATTGTCCGAGTCCAGATTTTCGCCGTTCTCCAAAAATACAGCTGAGAAGTTTGTGGGCCCAAAGAAGCCCCCGGATTTAATGAAGGGCCCTCCAGAAGAAGGCGTGCTGATGTGTTTACTCGTGCTCGGTGGCTGTTTGGATATTGAGCCTGGGCCGCCATTCGGGGAAGTATTTGGTAAAGACTGCGATTCTGAGGAGGGAGCGGGAGTCAGAATGTGTGCTAATGAGTGAGGCTCCTTTCCGCTGCTGCCATTCTCTTGAAGCGAGGGCCGTGTCATCGGAGCTGCGAGGTAAACACACTTGGCAACAGCATTTCGGCGTTTACATCGTTCACAGATTGGAAGTCCGTGATCGCATGCCATCTTGGCTTTCCGACATGGCTCGCAGGCTTGCTGCTTGCCATTCCGACGTCGGGGTAACGCTCCCAGGCTATTCCTGGCTGACATTGCACAGATGCAGAGGGAACTGCAGATGGAACGGGGTCCGTACGACGCAGTGCAACAAAAGGGTGAGACAGCTTGCCCTAGAGGAAAACTATGAAAGGAATTGAGATTTTTGATGTCGGAGTTGAGGAGTTGAACCCCGCAGAAGACAAGTGTCGACCAATGGCTGAATGCCTAGGGTCCACATACGGAATTAAAATCTCGGCGTTCGCATTCAGCAATTGCCTAATAGCGACTCTCGATCGAATGGAATAGGCAAATTTGAAAACTTGAGATGGGGACCTTGCGTTACGCTTCTGACACATAAACATGTTGAAATAGTCAGCTTTTTTTTATTAAAAAATAAAAGGACAAACAAATACGTGGAGTAATCGTCAACCATCAAGCATTGCAGGGGAGGTAGACCTCGGCGACGTGCAGTGAAGCTGGGGTGGATTCCGGGTTAAGTAGATTAATTCGTCTTGTTGTAACATAAATTTGGTGGGTTGATTTCAAGTCCACGTTCTAAGCATGCAAATGCATTCTTCACCGGTCAAGTACTATTTTAGCTCGAGTCGGGAATATCGAAAGAGCTGTAACATGATTCCTCATACTTTTCCTGTCATTCAAGTAGGTCGAGACATTCTAATATCGTCTGTAAAGCATCGCGTCAATGTCGAGATTTCCAGATTTCTATGCTACAGTTTAGCAACAAAAATGGCCTGTGGTATCAGAACAAGCAATGTGTCAAAATCCCACCTGGCCCCTGGATAACGCCGTCGCCCAATGTCAATTATTCGTCAAGACTCTCAGTCTCAATTTCAATCACCTTCTTCTTTTCCTTCTTTCCCCCCTCTTCTCCGTTCTCCTTATCTCGTTTCCGCTTCTTTTTGTCCTCTTTAGGCGCAACAAACTCCTTTTCTCGCTCCTTAAGCTTCTCAACTTTCTTCTCTTTCTGTTTTTCCAGCCTCTCCTCCTTAAGCGCCCTCTCCCTAGCTTGCTTGCCCAAAAAGTACTCTCCGCTCTCAATTTGAAGGTCCACTTTACTCTTCTCCTGTAGTGGTGGGAATGGTGTGTAAACCTTCTTGCTCTTGTCGTTAACCTTCAGTGGCACACGTCTCTTGTTCAAATTCCTCTTCTTGAAATGTGGTAAGAATCGGTCCCAGCTTTCTCCCGCCAATTCTGGATCCTTCGCCAATTCTCGCTTGATCATAAGTTCCTTGATGTGGTAAATCGGGTGAATGTTCGCCATGCAATCCTCGATAATTCGTCGCACCTCCTTTAATCCTTTGTATGGGCCCATAGCTGCAACTGTATTTCCTTGCACCAATAAATAGCATTCCGTGAGAAGTTCAAGAGCTTTGAGGGTGCTGCCATTCGGTCCTAGTATCCGCTGCCGTCGTTTGACAAAACGCTCTTTATTCCGGACTAAGTTCCGGATCTTGATGATGTCGCACGCTACCCCATCTTCCAATATCTTCACCGCCTGAGGAGCAGGGACGCTTCGCGCTAGGAGCTTAATGAGATCTCTGGCATTAAGGATCGAGGCTGGGTCGAATGTCTTCCTAGTAGTCTTAACTGTCATAGAGCCTTCGACTAAATCGAGAGTGCAAGCGATGCCGAATTTCTCGAGAGATCGTGTGATAAGCGGCCATGCTTCGCGCAGGTAGACTTCTCGGTATTTAGGGAAAAGGGTTGCGAATGAGGATTCTTCGGTGAAGGTTCCACCAGTGTTGTCGGCCGGTGTAAATGCTTCAATCTAAGGACGCGGTCAATGTTCGTGCTCAATCAAGTTCAATTCTAAAACTTGCCTTCCACTTATCAATATCGTCTGTGTCCCAAGGCTTGTCTTTCTTGTGCGTTGAAGGCATGTTGACTTTGGTGGTGGGGTAGGAATGCTGTGCCTCAAGAATTAAAAAAGTTTGGAAGATTTCCCAGCACGCAGCTTTGATCCGGCTACCGTAGAAGTATTGCGTTTTGCGGCGCTTAAAAAGGCGCGCGTCAGCTGCCGCATGCTTCGTTTAAGTCACGTGAGAAATCAACCCTTATCCAGAGCCGGGTTGGCCTTTCTGCAAGTACGCTTCTCGGAAATCAAAACAACATGCTCCCTGGACCATGATCCATGGAAGCCTCCGTTTATCGATAACTTCCAAGTTCTGGTGGAGCACCCAAACAAGTCGTTTGTTGGATAGCAGGACACGTGCGCCATGTCTCATCTCAATCAGGATTAAGCAGTGAGCACCAGCCTAATGAGGGCGTGCCTCGGAGGGCCAATCTCGTATTTCAATCTTATTTCGATTCAGGGGCAAATCTTCAGCCACAAATCACATTTTGGGCGTGGCAATGACCCGCGACGTGGCTTCATTAGCTTTTGCGCAACACGGTGACCCTCAGCCCTGCTCACGTTGCAGCTGGTCAATTGTTTATCACTCTATCGGGGGAGCGGTGGGCGATCCACAGATTCCACAAGATTGGCAGATGTTATCCCTAGCGCGGATCACCGGCTCCATCTCCGCTATCAGACGCCGCCTTCTTTATGAAGATGCATAGGATGGGGAAGCTCTGGGGGTGAAGGTTTGAGTTTTCTAGAGCGGAACAATTATTCGCAAGAATTTCCATCTCGCGACGCCTACACCGCTCACGAGTCCTACGATATATATGTACACTAACATAGCCCTCCGTCCCCGGCGGCTGACCTCCCTTCCCCCGATCTCTACCCAAAACGGGGCCGTTGCGAGTTCTAGATTGGCTGATCGTGACACAATCTGTGAGGAACGGGTATGTAGATGAACGGGAGGAACAGCAGCGTCAACTCGATCAACTTGGAGACAATATAAGCGCATCGCACAACTTTAACCGCCGTTTTATTGCTCTCATCCCAGCAGCATTCTTGCATCCCGTTCAGTTGGTCCCATCCCGATCTGAGCAATGAATTGTGCAGTTTCCACCTTGCGTCAAGCTTGGCTCTTTTTATAGATCCGCAATCATACTCTATCGCTAGTAGCGCGAGGATAAGGGGCCACCCCATGCCAATGCCAGAGACGAGACGAGGACGCAGCAATCCTCTCCAGAATCCAAACATCACCAGCACAGCATCTCTTTTTTTCTCTTCCTAGATGATCGTATAACCCACACACTCGCTACAGCATTCTTTTGTATCCAGATCGGTTTCGTCAGATCCATCGAGTCACTCGTTTGAGCGCGTCAGAAAAGTCTTTACTTCTTTTCCACAGTCGATAATACACCGTCCCAGGGCATTTACCCCGTACGAAATAATAATACCCACGATTTTCCTTCTCGCGACATAGCTTTTACGATATAGAATTCCCGAGACGCCTAGCAGTCTCGATACCATCGCGTTCTTCTCGAACGCGATTTAATTAATACAAACCTAACCGCAAACACGGCGTCCACACTGGCACCATACCGGGCCTCGCCCATCGACCATCTCCGGCCTTCCTCGAGAGAGCACCAGACTCGCGAACTCCCTTCCTTTAAGACGACACATACAGACGATGGCAGGCACTCACTGCCCTCCTTGGATCCAATATCTCGGCCCTCTTCGACGTCGACGGTGAACTCCTCGATCCACCACAGCGCCTCGCTCCCACAGCTCCCAGGGCTGTCCGCCCTCGCATCTCTCGCGTCGTCCTCGAGCTCTCCACAATTAAGGTACGTTGGAATAAGGGCACATGTGGCAGTAGGAGTAGCAATTGGCTGGTGTGTTGGTTGTGGTTCGGGGATTCTGCACCTAGAAAGGGGGCCGCAATTTTTCAGCGAGTTTTCGGCGGACGTGCGAGAAATCTACATGCGGAAAAGAAGCTGCAAGGCTACCCACACGGTATTTCGTGGAATGGATTGACTGTTTTCTTCATATTAATTTACGGCGCTGGGATGCAATCACTGGATGGCACAGATCGTGGAGAGCCCAAGCTAATATCTTAAACAGGGCGTTCAATGTTGGAGCAAACGTCAGTATGCCTTTTTCAACCTTGTCACCGTCAGCTACGTCCGGAGGAGGGCAAAGCAATTCTCCTGTAAGTACTTGTTTCCTCCCTTTGGTCTCTATTTGTTTTGGTCCGCCTGGTGTACCCGCGATTCACCGGCCTTCCCGTTCCATGGTCTGTCCAGCTAGCTGCAGTGCACGAAAGATCCCGTCTCCTATCATATCGGATCTGCGCATTTGGTCATTATGGGCCGCCGCACCCCCCAAATGCAGGCGGGCAGACCGATGTGCCGGACAACAAGCGATATCAGCGCCAACTCGAAATTTTCAACTCCCCTTCCCTTATCGCACAATCACAATCACGATAAAGGCCAGAAACACGAGCATTGATTGCGATGGCTACGATGGCTAACAACGATCGCGAAACCTCACAGCCCACCTGTCAGAACTGCACCACCTCGACGACTCCGCTCTGGCGACGCGACGAGATCGGTTCCGTGTTGTGCAATGCCTGCGGCCTGTTCCTCAAGCTGCACGGCCGCCCTCGACCGATAAGCCTAAAGACAGATGTTATCAAGAGTCGAAACCGAGTCAAGAGCTCAGGCTCGGCACAAGGCGCGAAGAAGAAGGTATGTTCGAATGCCTCTTGTAGTATGCTTACGTCTGTAAAGGTGACATGCGCTGACCCGATCCGATTATCGCAGAGCCTCTTTGATGCCAATGGCCTCGAGCAGACCCGATCACAGGCAGGAACTCCTCCTCCAAACTCTCTAGGACATCGAAGAACCTCACAGAAATCGCAAAACGGCCATTCTGATGGATCGAACTCTCCAATCTCCAGAACTGCGACGCCGTCAATGTTTGGGAATCACCTTCCCCCCTTCAACGGCCATCCGCTTGACGAACACTACAATCACCACTCACCTTCGCTCCCTGCCATGCATCTGCGCCAACCCTCCCCGGGCCGCTCAACATCCCCCCTGAACGGTGCACAAGGTCTCGAAGTCCCTCAAACATACGAGCAGCTTATCGCAAACAATTCCGCTCTCAAGACACGAGTCAGCGAGTTGGAGGTTATCAATGAATTATTTCGAAGCCGGGTTACACAATTGGAGCAGGATGAAGCCAACGCACGAAGGGGCGAGGAAATGCACAGGGATTCTCAATACCAACTTATGCAGAGACTGGATGAATCGCAGCGTCGAGAAAACCAGCTCAAGCGCCGCCTAGACGATATGGAACGCGAACTCAGTGAACTAAAAGATGGTGCACCACGTGCCAAAAAGATGCGTGTCGCAGATATGGTTGGGGATCACAGCGAGTCGTCAACTCCTCAATCTGTCACCTAATCGATCTATGTCGCGTCGCTAACTCGAATCATGACCTGTTTATCAAAATTCACTGCCCACCTTCCCCGGATTTCCCCGGATCGGGACGTGGCGGGGTCGGCTGGGCTGGCGGCGGCTTCTCTCTGTCTTGCAAATGCACTTCTTGTCGATGATACCACCAATAACGATCTTTCCTTGTTCTCATCAACCTTTGCGCCTCGATGGTCGTCCACAAACCTCTCGGCAGCAATCTCGTCGTGTCTTCTTCATTAATGAAGACGCGCATTATGTACCATCACCCAAACCCTTGAACGTTACTTACGCTTGCGGCATTTCACACACCTTTTTCATACAACCCAAAAATTCTCGATTTTTTGATGCTCTCATCAACACCGTCATTGGGGATAAAGCGGCGGGGCGGGCGGGCGTTACCCACCAAATCATAATTGTCAGATTAATAACAAAACTACACTACAGCTTACTTATGTCCATTTCCTTTCCTTTCCTTTCCTGTCTTCCTTGTCGGCTTGTCTAGGATTACCTTATTCCTTATCTCTGCAAGTCTTTACACTTGCAGAGTGGGGTAGTGATTCCAGTTGATGAAGAGGCAGTAAGATAAGGGATGGCACGGTCTTCCTCTCTCATAGGAATGGTGGAGTGTGGGGTAGATAAGCTAGGAGGGAGGAAGCTATGAACTTGGTTTTTACTGTTTTTGCGTCGTGCTATGCGGTTTCTTGCGTTGGGGTATCTCCATATGACGATACTAGGTGTAGAAGGCGCAAAGTAGCGTATCACGGCAAAAACAATAAAAGTTATATGCATTTCAATCAGACCTAGGTCGTCTCATTCGTATTCTCGTGTGCTCATCAATCTAGGTACATTAGGAACAAACGCCCAAAACCCCCCCACAACCGTATGTAGCGACCTCAGCTCACAATCCAGGTGCGGTTTCCTTCTTCGGGCTCAGAGGCTCAACGTTCCAAATGCTTTCCGCATATTCGTTGATACACCTGTCACTGCTGAAGAAGCCCATACGAGCCACACTCATGATAGTCTTCGAGATCCACTCATCTTGGTTCTTGTATGCCTCATCCACCAAAGCCTGGGTCTGAATGTAGCTGTGGAAGTCATCTGACACGAGATAATAATCGCCATGGTCCTCGATAGCACCGGTCAGGGCTCCGAATGCAGTTGCATCTCCGAATGTGCCCTTCTTGATTTCCTCGAAGACCTTGACAAGATCTGGATCAAGAGTGTGGGAACCATAAGTATGTGCATGGCGCAGATCCTCAACATCCTCAGCCAGGTTGCCAAAAAGGAAGATGTTGTTCTCGCCAATTTCTCGAGTAATTTCGATCTAACATTATCAGCATAATTCAGAAGTCGACGCAACAATCGAGAACTTACATTTGCACCATCGCAAGTACCAATGATCAATCCTCCATTCAAGACAAACTTCATGTTCGAGGTACCACTAGCCTCCGTACCAGCAGTTGAGATGTGCTCACTGACATCACTTGCAGGAACAATAATTTCAGCCTTGGAAACATTGTAATCCTCCAGGAAGATGACCTTCAAGAGATCACCAACATCTTTGTCCTTGTTGACAACAGCGCCGACATTGTTGATAAGATGAATGATCGTCTTGGCCATCCAGTAGCCAGGGGCAGCTTTACCACCAAAAATGGAAACCCGGGGGGCAAGCTTCTTTCGTTCCTCAGGAGTCATGGCTTTGATAGTCAGGTACCGATGAATGACGCCGAAAATATTCATCTGCTGGCGCTTGTACTCATGTATACGCTTAACTTGAATGTCAAAGAGCGCAGCCGGGTTCACTGTAACTCCTGTCGTCGTCTTGATGTGTTTTGCAAGGCGAACCTTGTTGGCATATTTGATTTCAGCCCATTCTTTCTTGAACTCCTTGTCATCTACGTACTTCTCAAGTTCGTTGAGCAGATTAAGGTCCTTCAGGAATCCGATACCACCAGTCTTGGATGCAATCAATTCTGACAATCTTGGATTGGCCTGATGCAACCAGCGTCTTGGGGTAATGCCATTAGTGACATTTGTGAACTTGTCTGGACCAAATATCTTGACAAAGTCCTTAAAGATAGTGGTCTTGATCAAATCCGAGTGGAGTTCCGCGACACCATTGACTTTGTGAGAACCAACAATTGCCAAGTAGGCCATGCGTACCATTTTGGGTTGGGACTCTTCAATGATAGAGACGCGGCTGAGGAGCTCTCTCTCCTTCGGAAATTTGCGCTCAACGCTCTGCAAGAAATACAGGTTGACTTCGTAAATGATTTGAAGGTGTCGGGGGAGGAGATTTTGCATCAAGGGAACGGACCATTTTTCGAGTGCTTCTGGGAGGACGGTATGATTCGTGTAGCCGAACTACGGATTAAGTTAGCTGTAGTCAACACGGTGAGTTTAATTGAGCTCACAGTCTTCGTAACAATAGTCCAAGCTTCATCCCATTCAAGGCCTTCTAGATCAATGAGAATCCGCTGTAGCTCAACAACAGCGAGCGTTGGATGGGTATCATTGAGTTGGATAGCGACTTGTTCCGGGAACTCAGCCCATGCACGCTTAGTCTTCTTGAAACGGCGAACAATATCGTATAGGGACGCAGCAACCCAAAAGTATTGTTGCTTTAGTCGGAGCTCTTTACCACGCTCTAGATTATCATTAGGGTATAAGACGGCGCTGATAGTCTCGGCACGTTGTTGGTCGGCGACGGAGCTCTCATAGTCACCACTGTTGAACTTTTGGAAATCAAACTCGCCACTGGCAGCTTTACTGGACCACAATCGTAGGTTGTTCGTTGTAGGGGTATCGAATCCAGGGATAGGGACGTCGTAAGCAACAGCCTTGACGATTTCACCACCCTCCCAAACCGCGATTTGCTTCCCAACCTCGTCTTGGTATTTTCGGACATTTCCGTAGAATTGAATCTTGACCCATTAGCAACGGGGCAAGCCTTGTGGCATTATTTACTCACATCTACAACAACGTCATGTCTAGGAAATTCCCAGGGATTAAAGTCGAGCCAATAATCCGGAACTTCGACTTGGTAGCCGTCAACGATTTCTTGCTTGAATATTCCATATCGGTATCTGAGCCCGTATCCCCAGGCTGGGTAATTCAACGATGCAAGTGAGTCGAGGAAGCATGCGGCGAGCCGGCCAAGGCCACCATTTCCAAGAGCAGCGTCGTGTTCCTGGTCAATGATGTCCTCAATTCGGAAACCAAGGTCAGAGAGACCATCTAGAATTTCAAATCAGTTCGAAATTCCACGATAAAAAGGGTCGCCTGGTGAGTACTAACTTTTGGCCACATCCTTCAATCCAACATTCAACATTGCATTATCAAGAGCTCTGCCCATCAAGAATTCCAAGCTCAAGTAGTATACTCGCTTTCCGTCAGCAAAAGTCTGACGCTGCTGCGTCCTGTTCCATTCAGTGATCAGGCGATCTCGGAAAGCCAGACTGGCGGCGGCATATGCAGCAGTCTCATCGCAATTGAACATGCTTCGAGCAAGAGTAGTCTCGACATGTCTAACGACCTCTCTCTCGAAGTCTTCTTGCGAGATAAAGCCATTGGCCTGAAATTTCTTCCACGCTGCTCGTTGCGGTTCAGGGATGGAAGCTATTAGGAAGAGAAGCTGTTAGCACACGGAGCTTGCACAAACCAAAGGAGAGGTGATTTGCAGGGATTCTTATCAATGCCTTGCAATTGGATTTGCTTACCTTCAACACTCTTGATCTCGCCGGCGCCAAAACCGGTGAATGTACGCTTGTGCTTAGGTCTAGAGAAACCAGGCCCAACAGGACCTTGCAGATCAGAGATGGGAGCACCGGTCGAGGGACGACGCTCTCTTGTGGCAGATGCAGACATCTTGTCACAGTATTCTAGGGAGTTTGTGTGACAGGAAGATGTGCAGGAAGCTTGGAGAGGGGTATCTGTCGGGTCGGGAAGCTTGCGAAAGGGACCGCGAGCACTAATATGAGGATGTAGTGCTAGAAGTTAGGTGATGCTGTAGTAACGTGGGCTGCAGGAGCAGATTGCTTGGGGTGGTTTGGTCGTTTGGAAGTTGGGTGCGGGGTTCTGTACAAGCAGCAATCGGTTCCAGATTTAATCAGGTTGATTGATTGTGCATAGACCAGTACCGGGCTCGAGGGGCCAAGGAACGAATGAGGTAAAAGATGTGATTGAAAGCTGTAATTGAATCTCAAGGGGTTGTGAATTTGTGATTGATTGATGATGATGAAGAAAGAAGGGAAGAAAGAAAGGAAGAAAGAAAGGAAGGAAGGAGAGAGTGGAGATGAAGGAGGTTATCGCCGCCGATGTAGCCTCTACTGGAAGCTCTGCAGAGCTCCCATGGCAAGAGCAACCCCTCGTATGATCTTTGGTCGATAGCTCCAACCTGCCAAGATCCTCGCACCTTACCGATGGTGCAGTGGTACAGTGGTGCAATGGTGCCGAGCGGTGGTGGGGTTCGCTGATTAAGACTCCAGTGAGTGCGTCTGGGCAGTCGCGTCCTAGCCCCTGCTCCCTCACCGTCCTTGACCTGCATACAGTGGCTTCATCCCTTGCAATTCCTGTACATAAACAAAACACACCGCGATTAAGATGGCTTTGTTGTGGCAAATACAGCTCTGTGATAAGCCCAGTCTCTGCTCTCAGAACGAGGCTTTTCCTGCTCGTTTTCTGCGGGGATTATCTGCAGCAACGCAAATATGCAACTGTAGACTCGAGAACCTGAAAGAAACAAGGTGTGGGGTTGGGTTACACACCGTTGAACGCGCTATCAGAGCTCGAGGCGACGAGGGGTCAGTCAGCAAAGTCCACGCGCCAGCCACTGGTCCAACCACCCGGCAAGATAGACAAAGCTTTGGCCCTGGAGATTCAGATAGGGTTGCGGAAGCCATCCCGAGGACAGTTGTGACAGACATGCACGGTGAACTGTCTTGCTATAAGATATCGGAGAGACCGCAAAACAGCTTGGTTGCTTGGTTATGACCGCGTATAAGCGCAGTATAAATTAAAAGATAGCGGTGATGAAATTGCATGACAAGAATAGAGTGCTCTTTTCCAAGGATGTTCACCGCAGAGCAAGCCCGCCCATGCATCTGCAGACTCTTCTAGCTCTGAACCTGTGAGCACTGAGCAACTTTCTAAACTTCAAATCTTTTTGGGCATTGTAGTGCGGCTACAAATACATGTGTAAGTCGACACCTGAGTTCAGGATGCCATCCATCTCCAAAACCCGCTTTCCAAAAGTCTCCGCTTTCTCGCCTCCGCGGCTCTGTAAATATGCTGGCCACAATGGGGTAATATCCCTCCCCAGCATTCTCACGTGGTTTCTCTTGCTTCGAAGAGCAGCTCCAACGCCCCCCAAGAGCTTTTCCCCTGCTCCCTGCTCCCTGCTCCTTCCCGACTATGAACTAGAATATTGATCGAAGTAAGGCAGACCTCAAGGGAACCAAACCCGCCTAGGACGAAGATCCGAGGCACAGATTCCCAAACAAAAAAATATATGTGCATGCTATGTGCAGTAACCTGGCCGCCAATATCCAGAAACCGTGGAAGTCCTAACCCCCCAAATTCATGCCCCAAAGCAAGTTGCTGCCACAACCCCAAGTCTTGATCAGACAGCCAATCCCAGAACGCCCCATGCTAAGAGCTCCCAAAGGCAACGCCTGCTCTCCAGTGAAGGCCGAAGTGTTTATTCCAAAGAATACCATAAAAATCGTATATTATGTGCGGTGCATTAGGCTCAAAGAATTCCAGAATCCTTGAGCGCATTTTGGAGAATCGTTTCTTTCACCGCCGCAAAAACCAATCGAACGTTAGATGTATCCGTTGCCTGGGTAAGACTACTTTCTGTTAGCAGAGGTAATAAGGGACCATATTGGTGACATACTGGGGATACAGGTTAAGATGCGCCCGATTAACTTGGTTGAAGCGCCAAAGAAGGTATTTCGAGGCTCTGTTTATGTCATTGCCACCAGAATAATCGGGAAAGTAGTTGCTAAGCGGAGATCGTCCGAGCTTCTGCCTAAACAGATCGACTTTGTTCAAGAAGAGAACGATACTCGTCCGCATGAACCATCGAGAGTTGACCACGGAATCAAATAACACCAGGCTCTCCATCATACGATTCTAGCCATGGTGAGCATTTTGATATACATATCCTAAGGGTCACATACCTGATTGCTTTCTTCCAAGAGCACTTGATCGTATTCGCTCAAAGCCACACAAAATATGATGGATGTCACATTTTCAAAGCAATGAATCCATTTTTTTCTCTCACTACGTTGCCCGCCCACATCGAACATGCTGTAAAAATATGTTAGCACTATAGGGACCATTGCAGAACCTCGGAACATACTGTATGCTCAGCGAACCCATTGTAAATCTAGTCTCATATATGCCTGTCGTTTTCGTTCTTGCTCTTAGCACATCCGCTTCTATTGGGATGTAGTCTTGCGTGGCAATCCTATGTGCTTCCTCGAAGAAGCTATAAACTAATCAGTGATCTGTAGCCCCAAGTACAGTTGGAAAACGTACTAAGGAGCAGAGTCCATCAAATAAAATTCGCTTTGCCTTTCCATCAAAGCCGCCATGCTTGAATCTTTCCATAATGATTGGATTGCCATCCCAACTTCGGGATGTAAAGTTGGAGGCTCCGTGATCACTTGATAGTCGATGAGAAAATCGCTATATTGTCGATTTATTGGGACGTCCGGTTCGATATTGAATTGCCTCATAGCACCAATTAATGCCTTCGCGCAGTCGACGAGATTCTTGTATATTGTCATCCGATACATCGATAATTCCTCTTTTGTGTATCCGCTTTGGTGGATAATCTTCATTTGTTTGACGATGGTCGACTTCCCACTCTCACCAGAACCTTTTCACGCGGTTAGCCAACATCCAACTTTCCCTCACGGTACCACGACCTACCCAAAAGTAATATCTTGCATTCCCGGCGAAGTTTTCTCGAGTCTTCCTCTAGGCTTTTATCAATCATCTGGCTTCTTTTCTTCCCCTCCGACTCCTCCGCATTTGTGCTCACACAAGCACCCATTGTCCTGGCTTTGCGGCTGCAAGCGCAGCCTTGCCCTTTGCGTGAAAATTATGAGATTCGGACTGGCAGCAGAATAGCCCCTCGAGAGGATCAGGACTCGGGGTCGTGATAAGTATCTTCGCAGTAAAGTTGTCTGGAAGCGCAATGCCGGTGTTTCGTAATCTCGAGACAACTTGAAGATGAGGCGGCCATGCAAGTCGCAGATTGAGAGCGAATTCGATACTGGTTCGATTTGTTCGTCGCGCGTAGAGATCGACAATGCCGGCTGGTTTTAACAGGAAAAGGTTGTTCGTTCAGAATACTGTATGGCTTCCCGTCCCAGCCGGAGATTCCTTGGCGGATGGTGGGATACCTAGGTAATGGATGCGACGCCGAGGAGGGTGCGAGTTGGGATCGCGACGTCGATACAAAGTGGACAGAGGCTCCTTGAAGACTTCTCGGTCGTTTTTAGTTGAGGTCGATGATCGAGGATGAAGATGAAGATGTCCAGGTGGTCGAAGCTTCCGGTGGTGTTGATGGAGCGGCTGATGAGGTGGAGTAAGGTTAGGTCTTTGTTGCAAGCTTGTAGCTAGCCTTAGTGCGTCTCCGGACTACGGTGTGTGAATACAGTATTCACGGGAATAGTCTCGAAGAAATAATGGGCACGTATTGTGGGTGTCACATCGAGTCACCATGCTGCTAGTTCCATAGACGATTGATGAAACCGGAGCACTCAATTGCCAAAGTCAAAGACTGAAAGGATACAGTATTAGAGGGCCCATGCCTTGCCTCGTGGGAGCAACGCCCGTGCTGGCAGCCCAAGTACCCACTTCCAGGCCAGCGCTCACTGCTTCAGCCTTCAGGCCTTCAGGCCCTCAGGCCCTCAGCGCCATTTTAAATTTCACCACTTTGTGGGCGCTGGTCAGTGCAGACGAGCACCTGCGCGGAAACTCGCCGTGACAGGCCGTGATGTCGCCTAAGGTACAGTACAGTAACGAGGTTATGCACAGTTGCAGCCGTGGAAATGTGGAACGGGCTGTACGGGCTGTACGGGCTGTGTAGCCTGTTGTTGAGATGAAGGCCAGGAGGACAGACATGACAGCTGATGGCCACGGCCAACTGCGGACAGGACGCCGGCTGCTTGTGTGGACTGTGGACTGTGGACTGTGGACTGCATTCAGAGCCATACATGTGCTTGGCAGTGGGTAGTGGGCACTAGGCAGCATGAGCACACCGCTTACTAGATACTTTATACCTTATAACAAGAAAGCCCTAGCTAATAGTAAATACTGTATTCAAGTACTCCATTCAAGTACCGTATTCCAAGCTCACGGTCCACCGCAAAGTCTAGCCAGCTCCAGCTCCAGGCGGCGGCCCTCAAAGCCTCCAAGCAAGCCCTCCAGCCTTCCACCACCCCAAGCCGACGAACTTCCCCAGCGCCTAGCGGCCCGTGAGGAAACGATCCGCAGGCAATGGCTGTTATTCGCACGTGTTTCTTCCCAAACAAACGAATGCGGCGTGCCCATCACCACAAGGCCCAGTCCAAGACATTGCTAGGTTCATGGTACTCCGTAATGGTGGTGTAATTTCTCCTCAACACCATCCACGACTGTAACCTTACCGCCAGTTCCTGAGGACTCGACAAGCAAGCATTTTTATTTCTTACCACAGTGTCGGGCTACGCAACGTGGGTATCAAGCGAAGGTGTAGGTAACATCGCCAAATTCGCCGCCGTTTTGGTACATCACACGCCTGGCCACGCCCAAGAGGAATATATGTCAAGGATGTCAAGACTTATAGACAACCATCACACACCCGTACGTCGTACACGCTCCCACCTCGGCTTTTTCCCTCGCTGGCAATCGGCCAATTTCGTCTATCTCCTCGAACCCTTCCCCTTCCTCCCCATCCCGGTCCTACCACGCGAGACCCCTATGCAGAAATCTGCAGCGCTTTCCGTTCACAGACGGGACTCACATTGCCGTTCGTGTCATGAAGCATCCTGCAGATGCGCTCTGCAGTCTGCAATAAAATCCTCAAATAACAGGAGAAAACCCGCCGAGTACCCAGGCTTCCTTTCCATTTCATTTCCATCTTTCGCCACCAGTGCCACCGCAAAACCGCCCTCATCACCGCTGCTGTCATCCCAACCCCGATCCGAGGCAAAAGCAATATTCAGCATGTTCGGCTCCCTCGCCTCCCCTATACAACTCAAAACGCCTCAGCCACGTCCTCTTAATCAGCCATAGCTCTCAAACATCTGTTCTACTGCCACGTTCTCGATGAACACCAGTCGGCCTAGTTGTCAAACTGAAAGGATTCTTGAATTCTTCTCGGCATGATTGTCAAGCCCACAACGAAACAAATCCGTGTTCATGGCACAGTGACAACTCGTCACTCATGTGGCTTGGCTTAGCTCTTCTTCTATCCCTGCAGCAAATACAGCAAGCGAATGCGGGGTCTCATTCTCAGACATTCGCAAACCTCCTCTCGGCCTCAAGTTGCCAAAGCACAGACAAATCAACACTCCTTTACGGAGATACGGAGTATTTGAAATTCTTGGGCTTGATCCATGATCGCCCCAGAAATAGCCTCAATCGCCCCCTTTTCGATTCGACACGGTCCATCAACTATTAATAAAACAACCTAGCACGAGGCGTTTCTTCGACCTTCAAACATTCTGCACCTCATGCAGATCAAAAAAAGGGGGTTTAAGCGATAAGCGTCCCAAATCGTCGAACACCAGTACTTTTCACTGGTCAACCCTGGCTCTTGAAGAAAATCCGATCATGCATCACAGAGATGCTTATGTACGTCACCGTCCGATGGCAATCTCACCAAGAAGCAAAGAGAAGAAAAGCAATTCCAGTTCCGGGAGCGGCTCGGCTCCATAACCCGAGGAATTGAATGAGGGAAAAAGTACTTTTCAAACCTCTGGAAATATTTCTTTTTCGCCAATCACACGCACCATCCGGATCCTCTAATGACAAAAATTAGTCATAACCTCTCCCGATCCTCAAAGCTCTTCTTTATATCACAAAATCACCGCGGAATCGATCGATGCATTTCGGACAAAAAGCTGTCCCTAAATTGATAATTGATAATTTTTGCTTTTATTCTGACCAATTGAGCAACAGTTCTCAAGTCAGGATATCAGCAGCCAAAACACTTCACGAAATGCGAACGCGTAAATCAACCAATCAAAGGCCTTTTTTCCCCACTTCCACTTCCAAAAATCGCCTCCTGCAGCCCTAAATACCAGTCCACTGTCCACCAGTTTTTGACCCTCCTCCAACAAAAAAGCCTCACCTCCCTTCCCTCGCCTCCGCTTCCCCGATCAGTCTACCGCCACAAACCACCGAACCAACCCAGCTCGGAAATTTTTCATCCGCACAGTTCGCGCACCACCATGTAACCTCCCGCCACCAGTACAACGTAACACAAACATAAACACGCACTTTAGCAAAGTGACACACGATCGACCCCCTTTCTGGAAAACCCACGTTTTCGACAGGAGACGGTGCCGTTAGTGCGGGAGAGACGGGATGAACGGCACAGCACCGGTGCCTCGGGTCAGCCCGACGGCTTTACCGAGTGGCTAATCTTTTACGAGTCCTTTTGAGGGATTGGTTGCGAAAATGTTGAGGTGTTGGCTGTTTTAATGGTTTTGTGCACGTCGATCCTCAGTGTGAGTTCTAGGATTTTGTTTTGATGGTTGAAAATGAAAAAGGCAGGGATTGAGGTTTTTGGGTTGCAAAAATACGAGTGAAATAATCCCTGTTGGTAGAGCAAGACTTTTATTGACGCAGTTGTCACAAAAACGCAAATCAAATCCAACAGAAGAGTTCTCAAAATGTTGTGAAAAATGCTCTAGCCTATCACTTTTGATGTATTTCCCTGGCGGGCTTGATACTGTTCTTCTTCACTCTACTGGATTTCTACTTCGTGTCTACCATAAAACCAGACTTCCTTGCAATAACACTTCTCATCAAGCGTTTGGTGGCCAACTCACTCTTTCCTCCATGCCTCTTAACACGACCTCAAGCGTCAACTAAGACAAACTCTCGATTTCGTGGTAGCCCCTAGCACAAAATTCACCCTTACATCTCGCAAAACTAGCACTTTTCGATGCTTTAAAAGCACTAAATTCCACTTACTGTGCCTTTGCAAAACGACCAATATCAAATCTACCACATTACCCCACAAATTTGAGATCAGTTCTCTCGAGGTCCAAGTTTAGAGCGGTGGCTCTTAATTTGTGTATCCTCCCTTTTTTTTTATTGCTTCGTAGCTTCATGTGTACCATGGGTCTTCTAAGTTATGTGAGTGAGGGGAAGGTTGCTGTCAAGTAATTTGCTGTTGCTGTTAAACATTTAGGTAACTGCTACTGACATAGAATATCAACACTTTCGCTGTACTTTTGTTTGGCGAAGGGTCTTGTGAGCTGCAGCCAGGTAACCGCCAGTGGTATTTGATAAAATGCCATTATTGGCGATTTCGATTGCTTTGATAAGCTCCAAACTGATGTTTCGGTTTTCAAGGAACAATTTTCTGGCGGTTTTATGCTTCTAGAAGGCGACCTCGACATAAATAATTTCTTGTGTAGGCTTTGCCTCGAGGTTGTTGAGTTGTTAAAATTAAAAGTTAGGGGAGGTACACAGCAACGGGTTGCAATAGTACCCCACGAGCTGGAAACATCCCTTATCGCGTTCACAGCAAAAGCGTTTTTGGGATATTTGATCACCCTTCATCCCCTCTATTCTTCCTCGCTTTATATTCAAGAATCTCATCTCTAAGCTCAGCCCTTTAACCGAATTTAGCCCTCTCAGCAGTCAACTATTCCTTGCTCTTACAAAATACAGCCAGTTCTCTTATATCAAAACCTCAAAAGCACCAGATCCTCTCACACACACACACACACATATTGCATACACCCTTTTTAAACCTTTTGCAACCTACCTAATTTACAATATAAATATTTTCCAACTACATTGATCTTCTTCCCACCTCGTCCTCGCCAAATCGTCATGATCTACGGCCGCAGTCGGTCGAACAAGCTAAGTTCCAAATATTTCAGCATGTAAGCTTTCAAGGCTTTGAGGAACTCACTCAGATGAATACTCATGTTGTTGAAATCTCAGAACAACAGGGTGATGAGGTTATAGATACAGTAAGGGTTACTAAAAGCGGTAAGTTGTTGTTATTTTTGTTGCTGCTGTCAAGTATTCAAAAGTTATTGTCATATACTGCACTCACTTTCCGCATCTAAAGAAGTAGTAAAGCCGGAACTTTTCTTCGCTCCAATCCTCCCGTAAAAGCCCCTCACTTACCAGAAAGCAACGTAACAACAGCTTAGAAATCTCAAACTACCACGACTCCTCTAAATTACAATATCCCATTTTGATAATGTGGCTGCTTATTTCGAAAACATACTCTACCACAAATCTAATAAGTCCAGGGATTTATATATCTTTTTTTTCCCCCCACCCCCGTTCTGGATGTGAAAACCACTTAAATAACTTCGGGTTGTACATTCTAGTAGCTTGTACTTAAAACGAGTTCGGTATTCACTATAGATACTATTTCTGTTTGAAGTTGAATTGGTGAATCCTGGAAGAAACTGGAAATCGGAAATCAGAAGAAGAGGGGGAAAAGTATAAAATCAGGTAATATAAGCAACCATTTTTGAGTCGTAAAAATACAGTGAAACACTGATGGAATTCAGAAGTTGAATTATATCATGATAGCATAGATGAGTAACTGTTCCCGCTTTTCTCTTGGGGTTCTTCAAAGAGATGCTCCCATTTATCGCCTCTTTTACTTTTACCTTCGAAGCTGAACTCTGTTTGAATACAAAATCTTATAAAGCATAAGAGATGGTATCACTAATTATAATTCCACTTCTAATTCAAATTTCCCCATATCTTCCCGACCACTATGGGTTTACTTAAACAATATAAATACACACCTCGATCTCCCACACAGCCACCACCTTTGGTAAGCTAACATCAATTCATCAGCAAACACCAGTTACAGACCGCTCTCTTTAGCTAACACCGAAATACATATGTCTTCCACCTCCAGCTCTAGTTCCAGTCTAGCTCCAACTCAGGTTCCGCTGCTTTGATATGTACGACTTGTACTCAGAACTGTATGCTGCATGCAATGTGCAAGTGGAGTGAAGCATGAAAACGGACGAGATGTCGGAAATGACAGCAAGAGACTTTTCGAGAGAGCTATTTGGAATTGACGACACCAAAAAGCATCTACCAATCCTGGAAGCAAAAGATCCCAAGACGAGGGAAACCACATAGCGGCCAGCATAGAAAAGGAATACTAAAACTTTACCATCTGTTATCAACTTTGAAGTAATATCGTGACGACTTCCCACAACTCTAACTAATTCAGTGCGAAGGAATTCGGCGTGTAAGGGTTTCTCTGTCCCATACTCATTCCCGCTCCACAGGGACCAAAACTCTATACTAGTGTCTCACCTTCTCCCCGCCCGCCAACCTTCTAGGCCTAATATTCCTAATATTCCGACCCGACCTTACCAAACTACACACTACCCACCCACCAAGGATAGAACGGGCACCCAAAACGAAACTACTACTCTCATGTTTAAGTCGCAACTAAAGATTATATCTTGCAAGTGAAACTTTGCACGATGCTATAAATGCGAAGAAACCAAAGACTAAGCAAGAGGTAACAATGTGTGGCAATGGTAGTGGATCAACGGCACACCCTCTCTTCGAGTCAGAATTCGAAAGCGAACTTGCGAGCGAGCTCCTCCTTCCCAGCCAACTATTTGACCAGTACAAGCAAAATTTGAATGAAAATGCGCCATGAGTGTAAATCCTCTAACTCGACCAGAGGCCGGGTATTCTCACTAAAGGATAGAGCCATTGCATCTGTTACGCCCTCGCAGATAATCTACTTGTCAGATTTAAAATTCAAACTGAACTATTTTGAGCCTTTGAGGACTCGAGGCAAACCGAGAATCCAAGCAAATATAGTGAGTGCATAAACCATAATAATCATAGCTCTAAAAAAAGTCACATCACAAGGCAAAAGTAAAGTCTCATATTGATGATGTGCATAGCATTTTTGTATTGCCTGCGAAGATCACAGTCCCTATCTTAAGACTGCAAGGTATCCACGATATCAAAATCAACTCCTCCGACCCCTGAGCAATGCTTATTTGAGTGTACTGATCTGTATCGTGCGTACCGTCCATGAGCTCGTCAACCAGAAAAGATCCCATTCGTTTCTTCATTGTTTCGCTCAAATTGACAAAGGGAAAATATTTCCGGAAGAACCCCATTAGGCACCTGACACACTAATCGTGGCAACCTCCCATATGCAGTCGGAAATACGAAAATCTCAGACCCTTTTCTTCATGAATCCCTCCCAGTGAAGCGCCATTTCGATTATAGTTAGGCTATGACGTCTAGTAACCACCCGTTGATCATAAAGAGGAATAAGAAAATGCGCTCATGCAAGATAACCAAGCTCATCATCCTCTAGACGCTCTAAGTACTCCTTCTCAAGCAGGATGTCGATACATTTCTTGATATCGGGAATCTTTGGTACGAATCGGGATCGAATTTGGTTAATACACTCGCTGACAAGCTGGGTGTGCTTCATCTTCTTTCGGGCCTTCATAATACGCACGATAGCAGACTAGTGTATTGTTAGCATCTTTAGAGTAATAGGTCACGCCAAACTACATACCTGCATGAGTAGCTTTCTGTCTTCCTCAATTGTCTTGTGGGTATCCTCGACTTCTTGCTTTTGTTCAGACTTGACTGCGATGTTCAAGTTGATACGGATCTTTTTGTTCTTGAAATCGTAGTTTAGACTGAACATCTTGCCTGGTCCAGGCTTGTCCCCCTCTGGTGACATGTTAAGTACCTTAGCTTTCAGGAAAATGCCAATAGCAGGATCAAGGACGTCCGGTTGGAGTTGGGTGGCTTTGACGATGTCATCGTAACTGTTTTTGTCACTGTCGTTGAAAAGTAATAAGATGGCCATCTGGTAGGTTGAGACCTGGAAAGTGTAAGGAGTCTTGGTATTCTTGCAGTAATTTGCCTTCACTTCACCCTTGCAAAACTGCCAAAGCCATGTCAGCTTACGACCGTTGTGCTTCTGACTGTAAAAGGTTTGGAATCGCTCGTAGGCTTTTGAGATTTCTGCTGGTGGTGTGAAGTCGGTGTTCGGTGGGTTCAGGGGCCAGAAACCAGTACCCAGGATAGAATATGATGCATCGACTTGCTTTTCATCTCCAGGTTCGAGAAGGCCGGCCTCAAAGTCCTTGAACCCGGTGTTCAAATCCTTGGAAATTTGCATGTCTTGGAACATGCGCTGGAGTTTGTTGGTATACTCATAACCGCATTGCTCCTTGAGCTTGCTGATCATGCTAGTTTCTGCATCATCGGAGGAAGAGCTTGTGTGAATCAATCTACGAGCCAACATGCGGGAGTAGAACTTCTGGAAGACATCTTTGTCCTCAATGTACTTGAAGACGGTCATAATCTGATTCAAGGTGTTCTCCAGATCGCTCTCTTCGGCGCCATTCGTGCCTTTTCGAAGTACAGAGTCGGCATATTTTGCAAGTAACTCAGGTGACTTATTTGAGCCAGATTTGCAGACCTGATTGCGGTTGACGAACTCTCTGCAGGCATTGTCAAGAGATCTGGTGAATTCAGGCTCGTCCTGGAAAGCGGTCTTGACCAGGCCTGAATATTGTGTGTGGATTTCGAGAAGCGCATCGATGTAAATCTTTGGCTCTAGCTTGTCTGCATCCACAGCAACCTTGGCAACAGCGTTAAGACCTGCCTTCCGAACATGAGCCTCAAATTTAGCTCGAAGTGGGTCGAGACCATCGGGAATTCGCTGAAGAAGCTTGTACATGCGTTCCATATCATCGTATCTGTCATTATCTAACAGAACCTGAAATTCGTCTCGAAGAATGGCAGAGTGGTCAGCAATAAGAGCAGTATTGCAGGTCTTCTTTAGCGGAACAATAATGTCTGGATGAAGATACATCTTGACACGCTCCTCTTCCTCGTCTAATCGGACTGCAGCCTTCTTCATGTACTCCACAATGCTGTTCTCCGCTACGAACTGCTTGGACTCTGCCTGGTAGAAGAGTTTGGTAGCCTCTAAGAATGGCTTTTCGAAATTGAATCGGTAGACGTCGAGAGTGGATTTGGTTGGATCAGCTTCATCCAGGCCTAGTGACACGAAAGAGTCCACTATGCTCTTAATTTGGCCGTGCTCGATAGTCTCCCCGTTTCTTTGCTTCTCCACCATCTTCAAAACCGCATCCATAACCTTTTCATGAACCTCGGTAAATAATGTTTGTCTCCATTGTACAAGGTGCAAGGTATAAACATCGTAGATGTTCTTCTTCCCCTCGTCCATCTCCCGTTTTACCCAATGTCGATTTAGATATCGGAAAAGGTGGTTGATGTATTTTGCGGCGGTTGTGTATCGATCCCATTCCTTGATGTAGTATGAGAGTAAAGCTTCGTCCGCATGTGTTTTGGACTGCTCGACGAGGCCTCTGAGGTATTCATTTAGATAGGCGATTAAGTTTTGGTATAGATCCTCCCCGAGAAGATGTGCTGGAACATGTAAGCTTTAGAATCAAGCATAGATACCAGAAAGGGTGTTTACCTCCCCGGTGTGCGCCTCCAATAACTCCTGCACTTGAATTGCTGACTGCCTTTTGTGATGTGCAAAAATTGTGTACGGCTCTGGCAAATGTTAGCAGGTTTCCACTGACGATTCTCGAAGGACTAACGTGTAAACTCCCATGTACTATACAGCATTAGCAGAAATTACAAACATTGAAGACTGGAACACTCACAGTTTGCATGTCAATACCATCTTGCAGATTAATCATAATCTTTGCGACGCCATGCTCGAGGTATTTCCATCTGCCATGCCCAGTTAGCAGATCCAATCTATGCGGAAGCGTTTCATCAAATGGCAGATAACTCACGTCGCCTCCAGATCTTCCCGGTTTGGAACCGTCGGCATAGCCGTGAGAGCTTTAGTCTGCAAAGCCATGGTAATGGTGTTGGTGGGCAATCAAAGTGGCGTAGAGGGGTGAAGGATTTTAGAAGTTATCCTGCAGGCGAAAGGGTGCGGCGAGATTTAAGAATGGTCGGAAGATCGGCTCATCCACAGCTCTCGTTAGGGAGGGAGTCTCTTGAAGGTGGATAGCTTGCGTTGCGCTCACAAGGCTGTTCGGAGGGATTCTGATACTGCTCGCAAGACGCGAACGAGTCGCGAAACCTGTGACGGTGAATAGGAATCTCAAAGATCGGAAGTACTCAAGAGCCGCTGGGGCAGAAACGAAGGTACAAAGGAAGATGTGTCTGCATGCAAGACCGATTTGTCTTGCCAACAGAACAGGAGAGGGTTCACGTTGGTTTTGGAGAATCAGAGGTAGATTTCGTGATCTAGGTCAGCGAGGTTCATAGGATAGGCTGCAGTTTGGTGCCTGAGGCGGTAGACCGACGCAGGCGAGCCTGTAGCGTAAGGCGGATTCAATGGCAAGGCAAAATAGGCAATGACTCGGAGCTTGAACAACCCTGTCTTTAGAGCAGGCAGCAAAAGCGAAGTCTGGTAGATTGTTTGGATTTAAACTTGTGGACTCGAATTTGAAAAAAAAAAATCGAAATTGACTTAAACACTACAGTAGATATCATAATCGCTATATTACGTGGGAGCGTTACATGTCACAGTATGGTATTTATTAGGCAGATATGACGTCTGCATGTCAATGGAAGTCACGTAGTTTCGCGTCAGGATTGCACGGAATTTGAGAATTCCTACAACTTAATATCTCCTTCGAGGACTTAAAACAGCAGCCTCTTAGCAAACCCCTTTCAATGGCATGACTTAATCCAACTCCCCTCTCCTCACTTCGGCTCTCTCGCTATCAAATCTCCCCTTATGACCGTATTCCAAATACCTCTCTCCAAAACAAGCCCCTTTGGATCTACCACTCGTGCCTCCCATCTTCTGCATCGGCATCAAGCGTAGAAGGCCATCTCAATGATATTGGAGTTGTGGTACCACAGTGGCATTATATCATGTATTCCAAAACCCATTTCTACAGCACGACCCATGTAATCAACCTTTCATTTGACCCTCCCCCTAACTTCCTATCATAAGTGGTGGGGAAAAAGCTCCATCCTCTCAGCTCTCTTCATCCCCGATCCTCCCCGAAAAACCATAGTTCTAATTTGTTGAAGGAGGTCTTGTACATTTCATCAGGGAATGCTAAATTGTGTAAGTTCTGGAATTTGATAGCAGCGCATTGGGCCTCTTTGGGATAGAAAAACGAAGGTTCACGGATTACATATACGAAGAACTTTCTAATTAGATGATAGGCTTTGGTGGTGAAGACAATCCTGGCCGAGTCAAAACCTCTGTTGAAAAAGGAGATGTTATAATTATTCTTGCCGGGGTTGGGCATAGACTTCTTGATGACTTTAACAGTGGTTTTGAAATGGTGGGAAGTTATCCGAAGGGAAAACAGTGGGATATGTGCTATGGAAGACAAGGAGAAGAGGACAAGGTCAATGGTATCTATGGGCTTGGGTGGTTTGAGATAGACCCACTGTATGGTGAGAATGGTCCAGCCACGCTCGAAGAATAATAACAGCATTTCCTCGATTTAAGCAAAGAAGTAGAGGGTGAATTTACGAAAGACATTATTCATTACTGTACAATATTTTGTGTAGATAGGTTATGTACAACTCTTAGTCCTACCACTCGAATGCTGTTCAAATCCCTCCCACTTCTTTGGTCACCCTTTCTTATATCCTGGGGTGAGAAAGACCAATGTGCAATGAATTGAGAAGATCATTTTTTATTAATCTTCTTCTTCCCTACTACCAACACGCTCAACTAACCTAGAAGGACATCAGCATATTTTCATTCATTTGATGTTGACACTTCATACCTGAAAATGCTGACAGAAAAGGTCATGCTCCAAGATATTAAGGCCAGCGTTAATATTCCACATAAAGCCTTCACTCGAGCACAAATGCCGAAATTAGAGCCATTAGTGCCCACTTCGCAACTCCCAGTATCATCTGTGAGAGCTGCAAAAGCCAAGGCGAGGTTGGCGGATTCAAAAATTATAAAGAAAACATCTAGCAAAACGAGTCGTATTTTAACTTTGGCAGGCCGTAATCCCAATGGTTTTCCGGTGTATTCGTCCCAGGTAATGTAGAGAATGTAAGGAATAGCAACTACATCTACAACAATGGCCATGGTCGTGGATGGGCTCTGGGGATAAGAGTATTTTAGGGAAAGGTGGTGAACAGAGCTGGATAGACCGAGAGCAATCGTAGATGTTGTGAGGACCATTATGCGAAATATTAGTGGTATTAAGGCGTGCATCAAAAGAATGTGCTTGAGCCAGTCAGCGAGGCTATCAATATTAAGCACATAAAACATACCTGCCACTGCTGGAAGAAAGACCTTCGCTGCTTTTTGTTGTAAAGCAACCCTGCTAGTTTTTCCGGGTCAGCCGCTCTATCCACATCACCTCGCCAAGGTTGCTCGTAGCCGGGAGTTTGGTGTTGCAAGAACTCCTCATTGACTCTTCTCGTATCCTCTAATGATGATGGACCGTACATCGTTGACTTAATGAACATTCGCCATGGTGAAGACGCTGGAGTTACTCCAGATCGCATTATGACTGGGTCCCTTTCTCTTGCATGATCCCATTTGCGGCCTTTCACAGGTTCTTTGGGTCCAAAAAAGCCAGGTTCCGGTTTCTTCTCAGCCAATCTGTGGGATACGTCATCATATGTGTCGATATATCCATCCTGAGATATTCGTCTGGAAGACTCCGCGGGGGTATTATTGTGCTGCGCAGGATGTGCTCGAGCTGGCGGGGGAAGTAGCCTATCTGTGGGTTGCGTTCCCACAAGGGTCTCATCGCCGTCTTCATAAGAGTCTATCCAGGCTGGATCATGTTAGCATAGCTTCAGACAGAGGTTATTTCGACATACGCGGAAGTGTTCTAACACCTCGTGGCGCTGCCTGATTGCCTGCACGAGTGCTGGTCGAACTTGCTATACTGTGCGATACTGATGAGGGTGCTTTGGGGCGAGTGGCATCCTCCCTCTTCCTTCTCATCGCGGCCGGGCTAGACGAGGGTGAGGCAGAGGTCCGTCTTTGGGCCGAAGAAGACGAGTATCCATTTTGAAGAATTGAATGAGGATTTAGCTGTGATTCCTGGTTGGAATCGCCCAGACTGGATTGTTCGGGGCCGCCATGGATACCTAGGTATGTTGGTTAATTGGAGCTCGAGACGCGCCGGGTCAGCGATAACCGCCCAGCATGGGCGAGTAGAGTAAGTCGATGGCGATGAAAAGCCCTAGACAGTAATGCATATTCCGTATTAAACAATATGGGGTTGTAGAATTTAATTTACGCTTGAGAGCGCGCGGGGCGCAAAAACTGAAGGCGAAGAAGGGAGTTTTGGGGAAGTGCAGGTAGATCAGCGCACTACCAGTGCACCATCAATTTAGAGTTTGGGCAGGGGTTCAAGCCCCAAGTTCCAATTCCTGACGGGGGAACCACTGCCAACTGCGTCATCAGTCTAGCCGCACGTTTCGGGAAATCTGGACCGTCCGAACTACTCCGTATGTAAAAAACACAACCTCTTGCTACCATCCCTCTCAACACCTGCCTTCAGCCATCCGTCCTCCCTCCCGCTAGGGGAGTGATTGGGACCTAGACACCGAGACCTTTGCGCGATACCGTAACGGCGGTCATCAAAAAGACAATGCGACTCTTCCTTCTCCCTATTTCGACACGTCGAACACTCATTTACTGCCAACGACTCAACGTTACGACCACTGCGCAAAAAGGTTGGCTTGACAAAGGCACAGCGAAGGCGGCAAGCATATGGGCTGCTTGGGAGAAGAAGGAAAGTGGATGGCAAAAGAAGGTGGTCGATTATGGGAACGAAGCATTGAAGAGAATACCTTATGAGGAATGGGGTCTTAAATCAATCCCTCCACTATCTGCGCGTCGACGGAAGGAGGAGCTTTCGGGAAAGGAGAAAGTGGAGGTTTCATTTCCAAAGACATTGATACCAGAGAACACCGTTCTGGATGCTTTGAAAAAGTTGGGTACCGAAAGGCAAAGGCTCCATAAGTCCAGAATGCTATGGTGCTTTGTAGGAATGCCTATAACTGCCCCGATCGCCCTGCTTCCAGTGTATGTCCATTTGGATGTGACCGTAAAGTATCTAAGCTGACGCTGTGATGTAGAATTCCCAACATACCATTCTTCTATTTAGTTTTCCGAGCTTGGTCCCATTGGAGGGCTCTGTCTGGGTCTAAACATATTGAATTTCTACTTGATAACAAACTTATCACTACAACGCCATCGCGAGTACTTGATGAGCTCTATTTGAGCGGGAAAAAACCCTTCGTGGTCGAGTCGCCTACACCTTCTCAAGAGGCTAAGGAACAAATGGTTTTGCACAAGTCGAATGGCAAAAGAATTGCTGACGCGCTCCAAATTCCGGAGCTGGATATTGAGCTGGACCGAGCGGTATGGCAAGTCGAGAAGGCTTTGAAGGCCGAGGAAGAACTCCGAGAAGAAAAGGAAAAATTAGACTCTGTGAACCCAGCGTCCAAAGAGAAGAAAATATAGAAGGTTGAAGTGTATTTCTGTATAATATTCCCGAATGATGTAGAAGTAGGTAGTGGAGTTGCTGGTGGGGGAAAATACCATAGACTCAATTCATTTTAGTTGTGGGTAATGAGCGGCGCATAAAATATAAACTACCCTCTTCAAGAAGCTGCCCAAGACGTTGATTTATCATAAATTGACGGACCGAAGTTTACTTGCTGTCAATATCATATTTCTGCATGATTCCACCTACCTGAAACATTGACTTTGACGGGGCCCCAGAAATAGTGCTTTTCAGGGGTATATTTAGTTCTTTCCGTTTCGATAAGAGCCCCCGTTATGCTTATCGGCATGGATAAAGTTGACACTCGTCTACCTGAACATATCGCATTTCCACGTCGAGAGCTGCTTACGCGCGCGTCGCATTCTTCCAACATGCCTCCGAGTCTAGTAGAAGAAGAAGAATACCACGGCGACACCATCATTGTCAAAGGCGAATACGACTTAACACGTCCATCTTCCCCTGAGGGGAGCATGTCGGAAGAATTGCTGGAGCCACTCGTGAACCACCTCCTTGCGCAAATCACCCCCCAACATCTGGAATCACCAGAACCTCTAGAAGAAGACATATTGCCTTCTCACCTCAACAACAACTCGTTTAACACGGCGCGACTTGACCACCCAACGCATCGCGCGCCAAAGTCAAGGCAGCGACCAAATAATCTCACGATGGAGGAACGATTGCAGCAAATGCCAGAAAAACGCGCTCTGCCATGGCGACCGGGAGTTGAGGCAGGTGCAGAAAACGAGACTGGGGGCGAATCACGGAGGAAGCAGATAAGGTTTGGTTGTCTGCTTGCGACGCGTGGAGAGGTGCAAACAGTGCCTTGCAATAGTTGCGCAAATGGGAGAGGTAAATTCAGTGTTTGCGTCGCGTTAGAGGGATTCTTCAAGGGAGCCTGTGCATCTTGCCAACTAAGTGGCCGGCCGAATCGTTGTAGTATCAAGGTTAATGATGGTATGTGTTCGTTCTCTCTGAGTGAGAGCTACAGCTAACTTTCTCCCAAGACGTCGCTGAAAGCTCCCCTTTAAATACACCAAGCGGAGGAGGTGCTTCTTTAAATAATATCCAGCCCGCCCCGACACCACAACCATTGAGCGACGGCCCAAAAGCAAAGCGCAGACGGACGGACACAGTTCCAGAGTGGGAAAGCCAACGGCCACAATGGGAGCAAGAACTTGGAGATTCGCAAGCTCGACAACAGATGAAAGACATTGTTCAAAGACCTTGGGCGACTGTCAACCCCCAAATATCGACTCAGACCCCACCAATTCTAATGAACGGAGGCAACGGAACTAGGAGTGTTCCCCCTAGTGCAATCGAGCGACAAACCCCAATGACAACGCCTATGGGCACGCCTATGGGATGGGCTACCGTAAATCAACCGTCACCAGTACCAGGGGCGCAGATGTTTGGAAGTGGAGCTGATAGCAATGGAACAAGCTATCAGAATACTCTGGAGCAGGGCAGGCGAGAGGAAACGGTCGGCAACGAGGAAGGTTCGGTCGCGCTCATTGATACATTGCCCAAGCACAAGCAAAGACAAGTCTACGGCCTCGTCAGTGGTCTGCAGGGGGGTATCGAGCATTTGCAGAGAGAACTGGACTCATTAAAGAAGGCACTGGGGATCGACGACGAGGATTGACGCAGAATAATCTTGAGGGGCGTTGAGACAGCATATGGTAAATATTGGGCCATAATTATTTGGTTAGAGGTAATCGTGGGTTTTCAGGGCCACATGTAAGATGTGGGGAAATTGAAAATAATACAAGACACAGATTGCAATGGCGGCCTTCCTGTGAGCCGTTCGGATCTTAGTAAGTGGGTCATCTCGTAAGGTCGAGGGGAGTTTCTGAAGTCCCGGATCTTGGACTGACGTTGCCTCTTCCTCATATGTCTCAAGCCACTAGTGGAAGTCCCCGAATGATAAGAGTGAGCTGGGGAATTCTCGATCCTTTTTTCAAAAGGATTGAAATGACCTAGAGCGTCTTCTTCAGATATCTTGCTGCTTGCTCGAACTAGATAGAATTCTTGGTTGTTTCCTTCTGGAAAGTGTCACAGTTTGGTGGGTATATTTCTTTCCTGTTGCTGCTTTTACCCACCTCCTAGCATTCTTATCGCCATTTTGTCTCCAGGGGTTCGCGATAAGATTAATCTTTGGTCCGCGTTCTTCATTTCAACCACAACACATCTTCAGCCATGCCTCCCCCGATAGAGGACTACGCCATTGTCCCCCAGCATGACTTGTATCAGCATCAACTTCAGGAGCCAAACCCTAATCCAGATCAACAAGAGCTTTCCTCTCAAGATGCGCCCTTGAGCCCAGCACGCGCAACGAAGCCACAGCCAACAAACATCCCATTCCTGGATCGCTTGCGTGCTCTACCTGAAGTTCGGTCTTCAATTCCATGGCGACCTGGCCAAGAACTTGGACCAGAAAAGGCAATTGACAGTCCCCGTGTTCAACAGCGTGGTGCTATCCTTCTTATTCAACGCGGAAAAGTCGCAGATGCGCCGTGCACCCATTGCGCGTCTGGCTATGGACGATTCTCTCAATGCATCACACTAGAACCTTGGTTCCAGGGCGCCTGTGCTACATGTGTTTTCACCTCAAAAGGCAACAAATGTAGTCTGCGATTCCAGACCTCAGGTGCGTCATGTCTGTATTTTGACTGCGACAAGGCTAATGAGGGATAGGAACCGCTGACGGAAGAGCCCTGCGCTACCATTCTTCGAATCCCGAAATGCTAAAGTCATACATCCAACAACAAGGTTCTGACGCATCCAAACCCCCGAAAAAACGCAAGAGGCAATCCGAGCCTGCGCAGATGCAGTCAGCCGTTCACGCCTCACCGTCGCAGCAACAGCTTCACGCAAATCTGTCAACAACACCAGATCTAGATACGCTTCTCCAGGCCCAGATAGCTAGTGAGGAGACATCCGGACAATCTCCCCAGCAAACGAAGAAGCGGAAGTATCAACGGAAGAAACCTCAAGAGAATCCAGATGACGCGCAAGATACCTCGAGCAATATACTAGTGCCAGAACGGCCAACTGCTGGAAATGGCACTCCAGGTTGGACGGCAGCAAATGCACCACATCCCGCTGCCGAGCCTATAAATTATATTCGTCCTGCTCCTCATGGCATTGTCAATATGCCAACAACAGAGCCAGCCAGACCGGACTCGTCTCGAGATGTCAATGGACCCGCTGCTCCAGTTATCGACCTTCTCCCGAAGGCCAAACAGCGGCATATATACAGCCTTGTGAGTGGTCTGCAAGGCGGCATCGATCATCTCCAAAGGCAGCTCAATCTTCTCAAGAATTCTTTGGGGATTGATCCTGACGAGCCCGAAGACTGAAGGCTCAAACTGACCGAAATTGGGACACATTCTCTTCAATCATGATTCTTTGTCGTTAAATCTAATTTAGGGGGGCGGGAAGACGGAGGAGGAGGCGTCTTTTTATTGATACCCACTTTATGGAAAGATGCTTCAAAGCACAAAAATAATTCTACAACGTGTTCGTACGTTGGATTTAATTGCGAATCTTGGCAAGTTAACTCTGCTACATGAAGATTCGTCGCGTAAAGTTTATAATGTTGTAATTTAATGTATAAGGAAGCTAATTCTCTTGTGATTTATATAGAGTTATAACTCAGGAATAACATCTAAGAATAGTTTGAACATCATACTGTGACCATTTTCTGTCTCATAATTATATAAAGGCATGCGCCGTTAGTAACTGGAGTTGATGAGACAAGAACGAGCAAGGGACCAACCAGCAAGGGACCAACCAGCAAGGAGACAACTGGGTTGAAGTTCATGTCGTAGTTCATTGGTAGTGAAAGAAGGAAAGAGCGTTTTAGGTGGACAGCGTCATTTAACTCGGACCTCTCTTTCTGAAAGCTCCCTACTTTATCAACTGTTCTGCGAAGGTGAAATTCACAACTCTCCATACACCATGGAGAGAAAGCAGGTAAGTAGAGCATGGATTTCCTTGAAACTGGTCTTGGACTAATGATTGTATAGTTCCGATATGTTTAAGTGCTGGATAGTCCCATGTTCGATTTAATTCAAGTACATTTCATGATTCCGTCGAGGTCTAAGGGTGTCTTCGTTTCAAGTGGTGAAAATATTTATCGCTAGCAAACGTCATAATTTTCAAGTGCGAAAACCGTACATTGTACAAAAAACTATGATTGCGCGGATAATAAAGGCAGTCTTCGGCAGCCTGTACCTGTTCCTACAGAATCGGCATAGTGAGGTTACTCAAGAAGCATCCCGACGCCTCAACAAGGACAAGCTTCCTCAACCACATGGTTTTGTAACACACAAACAGGCGTGCGCAAACGGTTTTGCACTTCTGCAGCCCCCGCATCCACTCACGGAAGGCCATCATCGAGTTGGCACAGAGAGCTAGCGGGAGCGCGCCGCCTTGCTTTGAGTTTCTTGGCATCTTGAATTTGCCTGTGCCCCTGAACTACCTCGTAGATTAGGTCGTCTCAGGAACGATATTCTCCGAATCATTTCACAAAATAGATCAAGGCCCACTTAATTTTGGAAAGCTTATGTAGTTGAAAGATGCGCTTATCTACGATTGTATGAAGCAATGGGTAAGGAAGGTCGTATCGTATTTGACTTTTCTCCCCAGGTCAGCTATAGGTTATTCAGCGTGCGACATGAGGAAAGTGGAGTAGTGCTCCAGGGTGGTGGTGTTATCTATTGGCGAATTTGGTGGCAAGCTGAGCCGACCAGGGGACCACATTTTACTCGAACACGAAGAGATGCGATGCTTAATTGGGATTCTCGGCTGAGTCGCGGGGGAATTGACGAAGCACGAGAGAATCAGAAATAATGGAGATTTCAATTGGGATTTTAATGGGGAGCCGCAAACGTCAGTTACCACATTCCTGAGCGTTGCTATTTATCAAAGAAGACTTGGTGTAGGTGTTTGTGGATTGTTGAATCTGGACAAGCAGTGAAGTCTACTGCGTCATTCTTTGGCAGTGTGGCAGGACAACCTGGTCTATCCAGCTGCAATTGGCCCATCTCAAAAGAAAGCCAGCCTGCCAGCCTGCTTGCTCCGTGCCTGGGGGGGCTTTTTTCGTCACCTCACAATAATATTACCCGCAAACACATCTCCATCTCTCCATCTCACCACTCCTCCTCCCACCCTCGTTCAATCTCTTCACGTCCAACTTCCATCTTTATTTTCCACTGTCGCTCGATCTTGTCTACCACCGCCTCTACCACCACCTCGACCATCACACTCGTTTCCTCGATTCGAAATTATCCTCGCACGGTCGTCCCCACTCGTTTGATCAACCTACTAGATAAGGAGCTGGGTCCATTTAACCTTATCTACAAACCTGTTGATGCGAGAGTTTAACCCCGGATCCACCGACTACTTTGTGCTACACTACACTGTTCACGTCCTGCCTCGACAATATTCGTTACCACTATCTGAACAAACCGATACCGTTCCAATTTTGACGTCGCCCAGCCACAAAGTAATTGACGCTCGAAATACTCGAGGAGATGGAAGCCTCGGCCACAGTCTTGGGTTAGGTTGTTGATTCAAGCGCTGAATCATACAAAATGCCCCCTCTCAGGAAAAAACCTCCGCCCGTTCCAACGCAAAATCAGGATGTGGAACATATCGGAGACATTGCAAAGGCCGGAAGCTCAATATCAGTTCTGCCATCGGAAAGAAATCCTTTCGACTCGGGACTGAACACGCCAACTACCTCCTCATCGCGGCGGAATAGCTCGAATATCGCCTTGCAGAGTGCTAGTTCGACCCCTTCGCAAACTGCCAGACCGGCGTCTGTGGTTAGCCTGAATAAAAGGTCGTCCTACGCCCCCGTGGTTCCCTCTCCATTGAATCCGTCTTCGTCGCAATCCTCGATGAGCAGTAGTGGCAATGGAAATGCAGAAGTTTTAGAGGAGGTCTCTGCGCGAGACTCCTCGTCCTTGGGAGAAGATTCACGCCAAAATAATGGGAATATTATCACAGGTGGAAAGGGAAAAAAGAGCAGCACTTTGAGCTCGGCCCAACAAATTTTGAGGCAGAAGTCCGCACTGGCGTTAAGACCAGGCACGGGAGATTTCCCAAGGTCAGAGACACCCAAGCATTTGAAAGACCTGGGCCGAGACTACTCGCGATATCCTGCCTCAAGTACAGACCTCAGGGCCAGCTTGAGATCATCGGATAGTGCTATTTCCGCATCATCCACAAGACCCTCACTTTTAAGAACTTCGACAACAAATCCTTTTAGCGATTCGCAGGCAAACTTGGAGAAATGGGGATACCCGGACGATAGCATCGGAGCATTTGATCCTTATTATGGAGGGGAAAAGGGATTCATATTATACCAAGAGGAAATCGAGGAAGATGATAAACTTCACATGCCTGCTGACGACGATGATCAGACGTTCAAACCGAGATTGTCTGATTATTTTGATCGGCGTTCTATTTTCAATACCATCGGAGCTATATCTCTCATTCTTGGACTCCTTTGTGTGTTCATAGTTTTGCCAGTTCTCACCTTTACTACCAACATTATTTTGCCCAGTGATAGTCAAGGATCAGATGATTCTCGCGGCTACGATGGACCGGCTTGGGCCCACGTAAACAACAATACTTATGCAACGCTGAAAAATGTTCGAACGGGTTTGATTGATCCAGATACGCCAACGAGCGCAATGACGAGGACGAGCACTTTTGATGGTTCGACCCTCAAGCTCGCGTTCAGTGACGAGTTCAATACACCGAACAGGACATTTTATCCAGGGGATGATCCATTTTGGACAGGCGCCAATCTTTGGTATGGAGCCACGCAGGATTTTGAATGGTATGATCCTGATGCAATTACTACGGGCAATGGCACATTGCAGTTGAGATTGGACGCCTTCCCGAATCACGGCCTTCAATATCGATCGGGGATGCTGAATAGCTGGAATCAACTTTGCTTCAAGGGCGGGGTATTTGAAGTGTCTGTCTCACTCGCTGGACCATCCGGGGTTCCGGGGTTGTGGCCAGGGGTCTGGTCTATGGGAAACCTTGGGCGCCCTGGATTCAAAGCCACAACTGAGGGCGTTTGGCCATACACGTACAGCAGTTGTGATGCAGGAATCACACCCAATCAATCAAACCCAGACGGTCTTTCGCACCTTCCTGGCCAGAAGCTGTCTTCCTGTAGTTGTTCAGGAGAGGATCACCCCAGTCCAGGCACTGGGAGAGGCGCTCCGGAATTGGACATCCTGGAAGGTTCCGTGGATCCGAACAATCGGATCGGTGTTGTGACGCAGAGTCTTCAAGTGGCACCATTCGATGTTTTCTATCGGCCCAATTCGGATTTCATGGCAATGCCAAACTATGACACAACCCAGATGAACGGATACTGTGGGGGACCCTTCCAACAAGCGGTCAGCGCAACTACCCTTCTAAATAATGAATGGTACGATGGGAACGCCTACCAGAAATACGCATTCGAGTACGTCCCTGGCACGTCGAGTGGGAAAATTGCTTGGTTTGTGGGAGAAGACCCGTCTTTCATCATGGATGGCCGAGCAATCGGGCCCAACGGCAATGTTGGTGCCCGGCAGGTCCCTGAGGAGCCGATGTCTATGATCCTCAATCTCGGATATAGCAGTGCCTGGACTGGAATTGACGCGGCAGATTTGCGGTTTCCTACGATAATGCACATAGACTATGTGCGGATATACCAGAAAGCAGGAGAGACCTCTATCACTTGTGACCCTCCTGGGTATCCGACTACGGAGTATATAAAGGATCACCCAATCGCGTACATGAACCCGAATTTAACAGTAAGATCCTTTGTTTAGTTGAGAGAGATGAGAACGCTGATCAAAGATTAGGCTTGGAATGAAACAGGTTACGGATGGCCGAAAAACAAGTTAACAGGGTGCTGAATGAGCCCCTTCCTGCATATACGTAATGGTCTGGAGGCAATTGTGATCCTGCATTGAATGAATGGTCAACTTTCAGCAAAGTAGACTTTAAATGAATGTGGTAAGACAAGGCGGGGTTTGTGGCGTTGGGAGTTTTCAGGGAGTCATGAGGACGAGACAACAAGCATACATAGGGACATGGCGTACAGGACTGGATTCGTGTGATGTGTCAGGTAGCCATTTAGTGAGCATTTTGCGCAGATGGAAGCTGCTCTGACAGACACGAACCCCCATGCATAGCGTATGCATGCACATAGAGACTCGGGAGGACAAAGGCTCCCCCAAAATAATGTACAATCTGAGAGATATGGAAGAGATACGGAGGATAGCTTCGACAAGTAATGGTCAATCTATAATAAATCACTGGCTATGTTCTACAGTTCTAGTAGATTCGTCATCAGTGAAGATATGGAAAAAAGAAAAGACGCGAGAATTCGAATGGATTGAGCACGCCTATCCACGCCTATCTCTGGACCTCGACGCCTCCGCACACGTGCTCGTCGTCCTCATGCAGTTCCTCACCGCCCAAGCCAACATACCCAAGTTGGAAGTTACAGTCTTACAGACATGAAGAACTTGTCCATGTGACGAAGGGAAATTTGCTTGGTAAATCTCCACCACAGCCCTGCCTGCAGCAAGTGAGGACGAGGCATTGGTTAGCAAGACTGGATGATTCTGGCCAACGACCGTTGACCAAGTCTCGCAGCGCATATTGCTGCTGTGTTATCGGCTGGAAGACATGGCCAGCATGGTGATTAAGAACAATTCGGTTTCTTACGTCGTGGGAAATGCGAGGCCTAAGCCCTCGGAATTGGAAGACGTGAAAATAGACAAAGATGTACAGAAAGCTGCTAAAGAGAACTCTGGATCTAGAGATGAATCTCTAGGCCTCTCATTCGCAGTGGCAATAATGCTTATCTCAACTGGCTGGTTCAAGCGTCCCAGCGAGCGTCCCAGCTTTCAGGCTTTCAAGCTTTGACATCCCCGGCATCTGCCCCGCCGGGAATCAACAGACCCCCATGCTTCGATCATGAGTGGTCCGCGAGGACCTGCCGATTACTCTTATCAACTCCCCCACACGTCAAAGCCTTTTTGGCGTCTACATCTGCGTCTGCGTCTGCATCTGCATCTGCATCTGCATCTGCATTCCCTTTCCTTTCCTTGTATTATATATGTGTCTTCCATTTCCGCTGTCGTGTACATATTCTAGAAGGCTCGAGTGATCTTTTTCTAGCTACTACGGCCGTCGACCGGTTCTTCCTCCGGCGCAAGCTCGAAAGTATATACGCAATCGCGATTCGAATCGAGCATCACTTCGACTAACTAACCTCTTCCACCCGTCACCTAGACTCGATGCGCGCATAACACCCGCCGGATAGAGCGGCTTCGGAAACTGAACATACCTAAGCCATCGCTGCGTTAGGTGGGCGTCTGGGCATTGTAGGCATGATGCGTATAAGAGCACAGTATCGACAACAAAGATGGCGGCCTTGAGTGACCCGAAACAGATTTCAATCCCCCTCCACGTGATTTCTCCACAGAACATAGTCCACCTCCGGGGAGGTGGGAAGATCATTGGACGCAATGCGACGTTCCATAGCAATAGCAATAGCATGAGCCGGAGTGAGAGCAGTACCCTCGAGAGGACTGATACTATCCGGACAATTGGGAAGCTCAAAATGAGAGGCAAGACGGATGATTTACCACAGTATGTTTCTGCCATTGCTCTCTTTTCGAATAGACGCTTTAGAAACTGTAGACTGACTCGATTGGTCCAAAAGAGATTGGTGGTTCGCATCTACAGCCATCCCGCTTCTAGCCGCTACAATTGGCCCCCTCGCAAACGTCCTCTCAATCGCGGCTCTGGTCTCAAAATGGCGGGTGGCCCTGCCGAACAATGGACAATTGCCTGACGGCACCGACGATGCTGGTGTTGACATACCAGATCCGGAGTGGTGAGTGATTATTGCACCCCAAGATATCTCAAATAAGTTGCTGAAGTCTTCGCGACGGTACAGGGAAGTCATTTGGAATGCCTTTTCATTGGGATTTGGTTTCTTCGGCAATTTTTGTTTGTTGTTGAACTTCACGAAGCGTGTAAGATATATCATTGCTTTGCCGGCTACGATTCTCTCGTGGTATTTCGCGACAGGTATTGTGAGTCTCTTCATCCCTAACTGCTCATTATTGATTTTCTAACACCATCCAATAGCTTATGGGAATCATTATAGCCATGGACGTTCATGTTCCTCCGGTTCGACCAGGAGAAACATATTCTCAAGGATTCTGGTATGCCGTTGAAGCGGCCGTCCTCTACCTTGTGGGTTCTGTAATTCTCATGATTAATATGACCGGGTATTTCTTGGGCCATTACCCACAGCACTTTGACCTTGACGATGACCAACGGACACTCATTCTGCAAACTATGATGTTTTTCTTTTGGCTTGCAGGTGGCGCTGCTGTCTTTTCAAAAGTTTGTGGTTTCTCTTACGCTGACGCCCTATATTTTTGCGACGTCACAGTGTTGACTATTGGCTTTGGAGATTTCACGTCTCACAATGATGTTGGAAGAGGCTTGGTGTTTCCATACGCAGTCATTGGTATTATCTTCCTTGGTCTCATGATCAATAGCATTCGAAAGTTTGCACTCGGAATGTCCCAGGACAAGATCTTCAAAAAGCATCAGCTGCAAGAACGGGAGCGAACGTTCGGTCGCACTGTCACGAGTGAGAATGAACTTCGAGACCGTCTTGGTTTGCCTCCGCGAAAGGAATCAGTTCCCCGTCGAAAGCAGTCAAATACACGCAGGCAGTCAGTTGCCAATAGCACTAATTGGCCAGCTCGACGCTCTTCCTTAGACCAATACGGTCGATTCGATATGAAAGGCCGCACTATAACTTTTCACGAGAAGAAATTTCACAACGGAGGTGGTCGTGGCGGCGCTGGTCGAGGGCGGTCGCACAAATCGAAGGGGCCTAAAGCTCCTCTTAGTCGTGATGCCAAAATGAAGCAACGTAAGGAGGGCCAGACTGCTGAAGCGAAACGTGCTCGCAGGCGGGAGAAATTGGTCCTTTTGACAGAAGAGAAGGATAGATTCGAAGCTATGCGCGAGATTCAGTCAAATACTCACAAATTCGAGCAATACTGGGCTCTCGCTACGTCGGCCTTTGCCTTCAGCATTTTGTGGTGTGTGGGTGCTGCCATCTTCTACATCGCCGAAAAGCGGATTCAGGATCTCAGTTACTTTGACACGCTCTACTTTTGCTATGTTTCTCTGCTGACCATCGGTTACGGAGATTTCAGTCCTAAATCAAATGCAGGGAAACCATTCTTCGTAGTTTGGTCACTGATTGCCATTCCCACCATGACGATCTTGATTTCAAATATGAGCGAAACCGTCGTCACAGCTATCAATCATGGCACTTTCAAAGTTGCTGATTGGACTGTCATGCCAAAAGAAGGGGTATGGCATGACTTTCTAGAAACTCATCCAATGCTTAAAGAGTGGATTAACCAAAAGGAAAAAGAGCGTCAAGCTAAGAAGAGAATTGAGCAAGGGTTTGAATTGCAGAATCCGGATGAGGAAACAGCGATTTCGGGAGAAGAAGTCCTTGATCAACCTCCAACCCTTGAGAAATTGGCCGAGGAGACACCTGAAAACACTGAGCATGAGCTGGCAAGGCTGTTGGCACAAGCTATCAAGAGAGTTGCTCACGATCTACATGACGACCAGCCCAAAAGATACAGCTATGAAGAATGGGTAGAGTTTACGAGATTGATACGTTTCAGTTCGAAGAAGGCCGAGGAAGTGGAAGCAGAAGAGGATGAGGAGGGCCTGGTGGAGTGGGACTGGATTGGTGAAGACAGTCCGATGTTGGCGGATGTCTCTGAAAGCGAGTGGGTTTTGGACAGGCTTTGTGAGAGTCTCAATCGTTACACAAGGAGACGAGCAATAGAGGTAGGTCCTCGAGCCGTATTTACCCCATTTTTCACCTCCACCCTCTCATCAAGAATATTTTTTCTTTCCCAAAGGAAAATATATTTAACCCTTTTCTACAGAGGCGCAAACGCTCAGTCTCGAAAGCCCGCGACCTGGACGACTACGATGTAAAGGCACCCGCTCACAAACGCCTATCCTATCCACCCCACCCCGGGTTTCGCTTCCCACACGATCACAGAGGGAGCAGCGTCCTCTCACGCGGTTCTTCAGGGGATGAAATCAAACCCCTGCACAGTAGTCAGCGCAGTAAAGGTAAAGAGAGAGAATTCGCTATTATTGAGGGTCAATCCTTGGATATCAGCGCGAGTGGCGAGTCCAGCGGTACTACAATAACTAACAATGAATTTGAAGATGCGACGGAGGAGGAAGCGGAGGCGGCTGTGAAGGAACCGGTTGAGAAGGAGGAGGTGGATGATAGTTTGGAGGAGAAGTTGGAAAGTTAGTTTGATTGAGGCAGAAGAGCAGGAGTATGTGATTGTGATTGGGAGTCTTAAATATAGAGGAAGACTTGGATACAGTTGGGTGAGTGTATAGAATGTGAAAGGGGACAGAAAATATTGGTTTGGAAAAGAGGATGAGTTGTGAGTTATTGTTTATTCTTGGGTACGTAGTGTTTTTGGAGGGAAATGGAAATTTGATACAGTATACAGTATACGTTTATGCTTTTGGGTAGGCGAGGGTAAGATTGAAAGAAAGGTGTGTGCATGCATAGCATTGGTTGGCATGGCATGACATCAGATGAAGAGCGGGCGGTGATACCCTTGTATTTATCTTTTATTATTAAAAACAAGCAGCGCGAGAGCAATAACGGTCATTTTGTTTCTAAGATTCTAGGGTAGGTAATTAATTTGAGATGAGAGTATTTCTTCTCTCTCTCTCTCTCTGTGTGTGTGTGTGTGAAATGTTGTGGGATAGTTGAGCAATGTGTGATGTACGGTGCTGTGTTTTTGAAGCCCTTTTTTGGTCAGGAATTGCGAGGGAGGAGGTTGTTGGTATTTTGGGATGCGGATTTGGGTGTGGGGGTCGAGAGTTAGGAGTGCTAGGAGAGGGAAGTGTGAACGTGAATGTGGATAGAGATCGGGAGTGGGAGGTGTCAAAGCTTGATTACTGATTTTGAAAATTTTAATTTAGAGTTGAAATTTAAAATAATATAAGACGTAACCATTTTGAGAGACTGATGATATATTAATTTTTTATTCTTATGTTTTATTCTCCATTTGGTTTCCTTTTGATGATAGAATTTAACTGTTGGGATTATCGGTTTGATCTTAGGGTTGAAATGTAAGAATAGTTTTAAGTCTTAAAACCGTGTAAATGTCCTTATCTTGCCTTACCTCCTACTTTCGATTCATACCAGCACTGCACGTAAGGTTCAGGTTCTTGGTTGGCTCGGATCGTGATACTCACCGTGCGTGCTCGTGTGGGTTATTGTGGGCGAGGTCATTTACACGGTGTGGGAGTTTACGGCCAAGTTATAGTAATTCGTAGGGAAGGGGAGGAGGGGTGATGTGATGAGATGGGATGGGATGGGATGGAGTGATTAATAATTTTTTTTTTTGAGACTTTCAAGTTTCTTTTGGAAGAGAGGAGGTGGTAGTATCTAGAGAAAGACGACGGACTGGTCGATATAATCTTACATTAGGTAATGTAGAATTGCATGTCTTCTTTGTCTTCTTTCCTGATCTCGAATCCCGAAGTTTCCGAAAATTGTTGATAGAGAGTGTCTTCTAACAAGAATAATCTAGTAATATAACTTCCTTTTCTCCGTTCTTGAATTGTTCCGAGAGAGTCAGATGGATGAAATAAAAAGCTAATAGCGAGTGTAGGTTGATGCAGACAGAATAATATATCTTCAGTCTCTGTGTTCATGACATTCTCAACTAGGAGACAAATCGATAAAGTAAAAGGCAAAAATATGAATATAATGGGCAAGTAGCAAGGCAAATGTTGAAAAGCCGACAATTTTGATGAGAATTTCCAAATTAACTAAATAAAACGTCGAAATGCCTTTTTTTTATAATGCACGTCATTTCCTGTTGGCATCTGGGAATCTTGAGGTCTAGACACGCTTGATTATGTAGTGTGTGTAGTTTTTATGGGACCCAACAAGTAGCAGACGGCTACCCGGTCCAGACGCGGGGTTAAAATTTCTAAATAGAGGGGCCCGAAGGCGGAAGACGGAGGTGACGATGAAGTCATCACCTGATGGCCTAGCCACCAGAATGACACCGTGTAATTCTTTTAAAGGGGGAAAAAAAATACTAAAAGCGACTGTGTGAACGTGTCGAGGAACTGGTGGGTATTATACTTGTACCAGCATGCCGCAAGCACAGAGGTCGGCCAGTAGTCGATTGATATTGTTTCCGCAACACGTCTCAAAATGTGGCCCTGGCGATCCGATTTGGAGGCAGAGAGTGGGCACGTACTAGGAGCACGGCCTTTGGCACGAACGCGCAGAAGACAAAGGAAGGTGCTGGCTCGCGCTGACGTCTCGATACGAGAAATGTTCCACCGTTAGTGACAGTGTTTGCAGAAACAGGCCACGGCTTCCCCCTTTTGCGAAGCGTATTCAGGGTTGTTTAAGAGGTTCGTCGGACTCCGGAAGATCAGATAACAAGCCGAACTTGAAGAGACGAGGGGTTGAGAGACATGAACAATAGGAAGTTGGTTGCAATATACCCCTATACTAGTCACTAGCAGGAGCTGGACCTCGAGGCCAATAGCAGCAGCCCAACAATGATGTCGTGTGCTTGTAGTCTCGCACAGCGCAGTCCCTGTCTGCAGTCTAGACACTCGCTGGCGGGCGGATCTTGCTAGATAGGGTACGGTACAGCGTCGAGAATGGGGTTTGGTTCCCACTAAACAAGCCCCAAATAGAAAAGATGGAATACTGGTAGTCTGGTAGATATATTTATCTCAAGGTTACCTGCGCTACATCTCCCAGCGTCTCTCGTCCGCTCTCTGCCAAGGTTTCGGCTGGATCTGCAGTGCTGCTGCTGCTTATAGAATAGCCCACCATCGCCTTTTGCCTTTCTGCAAAACAAGCTAGAAACCCTATAGCATCAGCATCCTCAACTGCAGTTTGCAAAGGCGTCAGAAGCTGTCTCCTGCGACGCAAACGTATCAGTACGCTGAGGCTAAAAGTGCTCGAGTAGGGAATTTCAGAAACATTGAGGTCGAGTCTGCAGCTGGCTGTGCAGCTCGCTGTTTGAGTGAGGTTCCCGGTTCGGTTCAGGCTCTGCTGGCACTGGCAGTGTGGCGCGCAAGCCCAAGCACGATCCGGCGACCCATCACACAGCTCCGCCCCCAAAAGACACCCATTGGCCTTGCCCGCTTACACCATCAGCAGCCGAAGTCCTGCACTGCAGCACACTTCTCCTGGAGACAACATCCTCTCTTTCGGATTCCTCGACCTCCAGGACGAGTGCCTCCAACGAAAATGAATAAACTTGCAGGAATGCGTAGTCACTGGAGTGGCCCAGGCGGCGCTTTTTCCATGTCGAGAAACCAGCAGATGCCAGGCATGGGAAATATGAGCACCATGCCTCCTCAATCGAAATCGACACACGCCTCCTCGCCCATTCTGAGTCCCATTTCTGAGCAGCACATCCACTACTCCTTCAATGTGCCATTCTCTTCGGATCTCGCGGGCCCCAACACGGAAGACATCTTATACGCAACCAACGATGCCGTCCTTCGCTGGACACACCCCGAAGACGCGGCTGACGATGTCCCGATATACGATCTCCCGGTACACGCACAGAATGTCATGAATCTGAGGAAGCTGTGCAAAGATATCACCAACGGCCCTCTCCCGATCGAAGCCCACGTTAAATCATCCGAGCCGAAACGAGTCAAGGGACAGGTCACAAATGTGTGTCTCTCGGGAAGTCCGGAGCTGGTACACAAGAGTAGGGAGACAATTCTAAATGATACCCCATTGGCACTGGTAGGGCTGAACGTGTTCACGTTGGGAATACTGTGCTGATATACTTGTAGCGTTGTGCTGTAGTTGACGTGGATGGAGAACTCGTCATTGATACAGCTGCCACGGCCCTCAAGTCTCACGTCGTCGAACACCTCGATCAGATCGCCACTTTTTGCGGAGTCGATATCTTCTTACTTGGTCCCAAATTTGCCTCCCTATCCGATGGTTTGAATGGCAATGGGGACGCTGGTCGGGATCAACGATGGAGGGTTGCAATTTACGGAGATATGGAAAGTGCAGAGCATGCCAAGACCAGGGTCCTGATCTTCATCGATAGACTGGTAAGCATTTATTGGGACCGGTTATGTAAGGCCATGGCTGACAAAATATAGCTCGGACGTGTTGTCGATGGCACAATGCTCGAATTGTCCCTCCATACTGTGGTATGTGGTCGTTCCCGAAAGAACATCAAAATCATCGAGTCGGCGACGAACACGGCAATCTATTTCCCGCCGCCATTTTCCCAAGTCTACAGATATTGTCCCTCGGGAGCTCAGAGACGAAACCCGGAAGAGATATTCATCACCGGAGACACGCCACAAAACATTGCCATGGCCAAGGCAAAGATCCACGACCTCGTCAGCCGAACCCGAGTATTCATGAAGGATGCACAAGTGTCAGCTGCCAAGATCGATAGCATTCTGTTGACTAGATTGGATAAGGTTCGGAAGATTATGGAGACAAATGGCACTTTCATTCAGTTTCCGGCTCTGGCATCTCAACGTAGCATGATCCGAATTCAAGGTGTCGAAGGACTTCATGTTGAACGGACTGTTCGGGATATCATGTCTCTGGTAGGTCATGGGAGCACCGAGGATAAAAGCATACGCTAATGAGTGCATTAGACCGGTCAATTCTACAGTGCTACTTGGTGGATCCAGCAAGTCGAGACGAATCGTCTTCCAGCCCCCGCTGACATCCGAACGATGCTGTCAGATATCTGCGCGAATTCAGACGCTGACGTATCGTTCGATAAGCTGACATTCACAATCACAGGCTCCGATGATGCAGTGAAAGCAGCATTGATGGTTCTCGCTGATATTAGATTCGTTACCAGATCTCAGTACCAGATCCGAGTTAAAATCGAGCTTGCTAATGAGCATAAGGAATTTGTCAGTGGAAAAAAGAATGGCAAGATCAACAAGATTATGGGCCAGAGCAGCGTACAAATCATATTCGATGGTTTTAACGAATACAATTTCAACATTGATGTCTGTGCTGGAAATTACGAGGCCATGAAATCTGGACTGGTGCTCGTAGAGCAAGAAATGCCGGCCTCAATCTCATTCCATGTTCCCGATCAATACCACAAGCGTATTATAGGCATCGGAGGCCAACACATTCAGCGGATCATGAAAAAGCACTCCGTTTTCGTCAAATTCTCCAACGCTATGGATCGTGGAGGAGTCGGTCGTGAAGACGATGATATCAAGGTCGATAACGTCATTTGCCGCACACCAGCTCGCAATGCTCAGAATTTGGAGCTTGTGAAATCGGAGATTTTGGATATGGTGGATAGGGTCGATTCGGAATTTACAGCTCAAACTGTCAATGTCGACCGATTATACCACAGACAACTTATTGCTCACCTCAATCAACTGGAGGAGCTTGAGAAGAAGTGGAACTGCAAGATCATCTTCCCTAGCACCGAACAAGCCAGCGACGATGTTATTGTCTCCGGGCCTGAATGGCAAGTCCCTCACTGCGTTGATGAGTTCCTCGGCATGGTTCCCGATCACCACGAGCTCGTCGTCGCCCGCACGCCCGAGTTGATCAAGTTCCTGGAGTCTAAGCAATTCCGAAACAATCTCGTACCAAAGCTTAAGTCGCAATATGTTGTCGAGGTCCATGTAAAGGAAGACGAGTCCGAGCGTACCGAAGACGACGGACCTACCATCACTTTGCTCTGGAGCTTCACACGCAACAATGCTGGAGGAGTACGTGATGCCATTGACTTCATGACCACAAACCTCGTATCTGCCGGAATCGAAATGACAGTTGTAAAGGGTGCTATTCCCCGTCCCAAGTCCGACTCTTTCGAGGAGTCGCTCCAGTTTTTCGACTCGAAGCTTCTTCAACATGCACCAGCTCCTGTCTCCACCGACTCGCCAACAAAATCTTCCTTCGGCGATGATGTTACTCGCGAGCGGAGTACTATCTTTGACAAGCTTCGTAAGCCTGGAAGCATGTCTTCGATCTCATCTTTCCTTGATCGTCGCAAGAACAGCTCTCATTCACCGGCTGCATCTTTCTTCAAAAATGGGTCAAGCAATGTTTCCAAATCGTCTTTGATCTCCATCGAGTCGACTCGAAGCTTTAATGCTGACCGAAATCCATGGAACGACAGTGGTGTCAATTTGCCGGACGACGACACTACTCCATGGCCAACACGCCATTTCGGGAATGGCAGCGGAAGTAGCAATGATCACAAGTCACTTCTGCAACATCCCGGTGATGTTACCCCAAGACATACAATGCGGGCGTCGACTGACAGTGGTCGACCATCAACTTCTCATTCTATAAACTCAGGATACCCAGGCCCTATTGGACCACCGCGTTCTTAAATGATCCCCTTGTTTCCTCTATTTCCTAGAGTCACGGATATATACCCTGGCGCGCAATACCCAGATACCAACTTGTGCTTTGTTTCTCTTCGGCATTTCTCGTTTGACCGGTTTTGGTGCTTTTCCCTTTGCGATTGTGTTTTGTGTTCGTTGGTTGTGCTTTTTCACCAAAGAAAAGCGAAATATGCGGCGTCATTCAGAATTTGAGACCCATGATACAAACATAGAAATTGCGTCGTCATCAAAGGAAGAGGAAAGGAAATACCAATTTGATTTGGGCTGCTTACGGTGCTGGCGTGGGGATTTAATTTTCTCTTGATGCACTTCAATCTGCTATGCTTTGCTCTCTACTCTGTTTCGTTCTGAAGGTGAAAGGTGGAAGGTCGCAGTGATGTATGGCTTTGGGATTGAGAAGACTGGGGTGATTGAAGGTGTTTTTATGCTTGGAGCAAATGGCTTTGGCTTTGGATGGACGATGGGACGAACCTGGGTAGGGATGAAATGGGAATCACTGCACCTGGAATTCGGTGCATGTTATGATACCCATGCAATATCGAGAAATATAAAAGCTTTCCTTGATGAGTAAGTTCCTTAGACTGCGGTGATACCCATGCTTCGGGAGACTATGACATGCTACCTTACACAAGATAACAATCTCTTATATCTAATGCCGTGCCACTCCACAACAAGTGTTGGAATTTGCTTTTGAACATCCTCATAATATATAAGAAAGCAGAATAAACATCTCAGACATTTTATGGAACTGAATCTTGCTTGATTTTGAGCGACTTTTCAGACCATTCTCCTCATTTAGAGTTTAGAAGTCTTACCTTCATCGTTTGTTTTTACTGCGTTCAATAGAAATGAACATGAGTTCTACTATCTTGAATGTTACTATGGTGACGACAGGAACATTAGCTGATCCATAACATGTATAGTTTATTTCCCCCCTGAAGCGTATATGCCTGATTTCAAGCACGTTTTTAACACCTATTCCATTAAATCACTTCAGCTCTATTTCTTCTTTTTTATTGAAGTTATATCGTCTTGAAGTGGGTCATCCATGCATGTATAACCCTAGAAGAAAAATCTTGTACAGTACCCATTCCATTCCGTGACATTTAACAACTCACTGCTTTCTATTGAAACCCCCTCGTGCGCTTGAATTCCCAAACAGAGCCCGCAGAGCCGAGGGTGTTCACTTGCGTGTACCCAAGAACGCTTTCGACAAACACGAGCACGAGCATGCTGCTCACCTCTCTTCCACGGATTGCTTCCATGGTTAGCGTGTCATGTAAGAGCCCTAATCCGAATGCTGACTCTTGGAGTTTGATTTCTGCGACAGGAGGCTTAAGGTTGAAGAATAATTAGTACATTCTCTCCTTGATATGAACATGCAATTTTCCGCCACAATTTGACTCGCGCAAAACTAAGGCGGGGCGGGATGAAGAGAAAGAAATTTCCGAATTTTGCAACATACCCTATCATGTCTAACCACATCCCCTCTACACCACCTCCTCAAATACTCATCCAAGCACGCCAAACTCCCCGCATGACTCCCCTGAACCACCACCCGGCTCCTCCCCTCCTGTCTCACCACCATCCAATACGGTGGCCTCTTCAGTAATTCCTCTGGTCTCTGAAGCGTCGAAACTACTGGAAGCATCTCATCTCTTTCTTCAACTTTCGCACTTAAACTTTGTTGCTTCTGGTTGAGCGGAACTACCTTGGGAGAATCGAGGTCGAGGGCTGCCCAGTCTTCTGGGTCTTCTGCTGCTGCTGTGCCTTGAGGAGGTTCTTCTGGAAGTAAAGATGGCGAAGCGGTGAATAGTCCTAGAAAATCAGTGGCGAATCCGGAGAGGATGGTATGTGATTCCTGCGGTTTGCTTTTCGGGAGAGCAATCACGAAAACGGATTTGTTTGCTCGCCATGCTGTGATGGGCCTTGTGGACGTTGCTGAGATCTATTTTATCCATCTTGTAAGTCACTTTTTCTCTCCCCCCCCCCCACCTAAAAAGTCGGAGGATTTAAGAAAATAGCAGAAAAGATACCTCAAGCACAATCTCCACTTTCCCCTTCCCCTTCAACCCATCAAGCAACTTCTCAACCTGCTCTTCATTCTCCTCGCGCTCGATCCACCCCAGGAAAGCCTCACACCAACTGATGACGATGTTGGCGATGCTCGGCACGAAGGTCGCGTTGTCGGGGTAGAAGGACTGGAGGGTTTTCCAGAGCATAGTCCATTCTGGATCGATGGTGAGGGGGTAGCCGAGTGTGGTTGTTAGGGAGGCGGTTTTGAGGGTTAGGGGACAAGTTGGGGAAGTGAAGTGGTCGCGGATGTTTTGGCGGATGCGTGTTGGTCTGGGGTAGTGGTGTTAATTTGTGTGGATCTTTTTGGAGGTTGTGAGGTATGGAGTAAGTTGGGATGACTTACAGAGTTGCCATATTGAATTAAGAACGTGAAGAAAGTACGAAGCTGCAGTTTTCCAACTTGGTATTGGCCCCCTCCTTAGGTGAGTGCGTCTCGTCTGGATATCTTCTCAAAGTAGCACTTATCACCTTCATGTATCCTTAATCTCAAGCTCTGAAACAAAACCGACCCTGACCGCCCATTGAAAGATCTATTTACAAGCAGCTGAAAAGTAAGTTCTCGGAGGGGTCATGCACCTCCCACCTGGTTTAGGTTGAGAAATGTCCGATTTCTGCTTCACGCGAGTCGCACCAGCAAACGCCATTACCTATGTGCCGCTGTTGCCTGTTGAAAAAAGTTCAGCTGGAGCGGTAGCCCCTGCCAAGAAATCACGGAATGTCCTCACTTGACCCTGAGATGCCTCGTTACCCCTCTATTTGTCCCGTGTCGTTGACCCCTGTGGCGCTTTTGTGTAGATTGGCTCGAACCTTTTTGACTGTAAGAACGGATGAACATCATGGTTCTGTTGCTGTATAAATAGTCTTTCCAAATCCTTCTTGATATTATCTCTTGTCCCCAACTTCTCACCTTTTCAATTAATTCAATAATCAAAATCTCGAAAAGTCATTCAGGAATCATGTCCGCAGACAAAGCACCAGCTGAGAAACTCCCTCTTGCTGCACGAAAGAATGGTATGTCATCTCAATTTAGTTTTCTTGCGTGATCAAGGTTTACTGACTTGGACAAATGCAGTTCGTGATGGATGGGAAGCCAAAAAGCCCGAATTGGAGGCAAAACTATTAGCTCACCTCGGTGTGCCATGGACTTTTGAAGTGAACCCGCTTATTATCTATCCATATGCTGAGAAAGATTCCTATGGTCACAACTCACTGGGCGACTGCATCAACGCGTAAGAGAACAGTTCTGCATAACCCCTTCTCCCAAAAACAACTTTCCTGACGAAAGGCCAGTTACTTTGAAGCCTTCGAGTGGACCTTGAGAGATTTCATATCCAAGCATGGCGATACCGGTAAAGACGAGCTCAACACCGTCTGCTCCGCTCACATCGCAACTCTCATCCCCTCGACCAAATTCAACTACTGCGGCACCGATGTCGAAGACGGAAAATTGCGTCTGCTCTTCCACCCCAACTACCTGGGAACAAACATCAACGACGTCGCATACAAACTCGCAGAAACTCTCTCCGAAGCGCCCCAACCAGCTGGGGCTCCCACACTCAGCTACGCAGCTCGCCATTCCATCAAAACGAACTACGATTCGAAGATAGAAGAGCTAAGCAAGGAAATCCGGGACATTCTGAAGAACCCGGAATTCAAATTCGAGCCAGGCTTCAATGAGTTGGGCGAGAAGCTGAAGGGGGGTAAGGATGTGCGTGATGATTGGGAGACGAATCTAGGACTGTTTGCGCTGAAGTATTTTGAGAGCCTTTTGGATACTTTGAAGAGCGAGAAGTTTGGGGAGGATGAGTTGTTGAGGGAGGGGCTTGAGGAGGGTGTTCCGAAGGGGGTGGTGAAGATTAGGATCGTGGATAAGTTGGGGAGGAGTTATAATGAGACTGTGCTTGAGGACGGGGCGTTGGTCATCCAGGTGAGTAAACTTTTGCGGATTCGGTGATTTCGGAGTGCTGACTGTTGCTAGACTACACCTGAATATTGGGGGACGAATATTCATTATGCTTGTGATAAATTGGTGGATATCTTGTAAAAATGAAAATGAGGTCTGTCCACGACCAGGAATTGACGAGGAGGCTGTCACTTGAAGAGAGAATGCATATTCAGAATGGGGCAAGCAGCCACAACAGACCCAATAACTAGTTATACACTGCAAAGAGAAAGAAGAAGTATTCTCAAATCACCGATTTGGTTTCAAAATCCAGTTCCACCCCCGTCCATGATAATCGTATCGGGTCCTCAAAAAGACTGCGTCTACGAGGCCGCTTTCAACTGATAATGAAAGGCCAATCTCAACGTAAATGTTGTTCGGCAAACAAGGAAATGTCTTTCATTGGCCTGGAACCTGGAAGGTGGAACGAGCCACCACCTTAGTGTCCTACTCGACCAGGGTTTTCCTGGCACTCACAAATACTCACAGTACAATAGTAACTTACTTGTATCACAATAAATAGCCTTCAACTCGAGAACTTAGCGGTTTTTTTCCTCCTCAAAAAGCTGCGTGATTTTGCTACTGTGGGATATTAACAATAGGGAGGGGCCTGGCACTTAGAAAGTACCCTACCGAGTATCTGCTTTCGCAATTGGGCGAGTACTTGAATTATTTTCAACCCTGGATATAACTATGCGGATGATATATGATGCTGGCTTGCAATCGATCGGGAACGCTGTCAATTCAAGATGTGTGACTTGAGGTGGAGGAATTTGGGCGCAGCTGCATTTCCAATTGTGCAGTGACGACCTCCCTGATTCAACGGGTTAATAAATTTTTGGATTTTGAGAGAACTGGTACATCTGTGAGTTGTTTGCATATAGACGCTTGACAACTTGGATATAGGACTTACTCGATTGTCGTAGATAATTTTTGCTCAAAAGAAAACATAACTTGCGTAAAGATAACCTCACTTACATACAGTGCAAATTGTTAACAAGACGACGAGGCAGGCAGTAAAAAATCCGAATCCTATATCTATCATTGAAACGCAAAATCCCTACAGACGCCAACCCACTCGCCTGCGCACCCGAGAAAATGCTAAAGATTTTAAAATCGCTCCTTATAGTACATTATACGTGTTGATATTTCTTCCCCAGTTGCTTGGTCATTCCAAATAAAGACTTGGCCTGCTTCAATCGATCTTAATAGATCCGTAGATCTTTTGCACGAATAGCCAGCTGGCGAAAAAGCCAATGGAGCCTAGGAATGTTGTTAGTTTTCCTTGGATTTATCTTGATGAAGTTGTGGCTCGGTGAAAACATACCCGTAAGAATAAAGAACAAGAACGAGATCAGTGCACTGTAACCAATGTACAAAACACTACCTGCCAGACCGCCCAACTGCAATTTTGTAACCCAATAAACGAGGGCATTTACGAAAACGTAAAACGCCGAAGCTCCAGCAGTCATAAAAGCCCTCCAGTGCCAGTGGTAGTTTTCACTACAGAGTAGGAAATATACCATGAGAATGGTGACAGCTGCACAGGTGATAATCATGAGCCCGTAGCAGAGGAACAGGAAGCCGAACATGTAGTAGACCTTGCTGAACCAAATCGAGGACATGATGAAGTAGAGCTCCACAAAGATGGCTCCAAATGGCAGAATACCGACCAAAAGCATCGATGGGATTGGACGCATATATGTTGTGCTTGGTGGGATTTGTCGGGGGATTTGATTGGTGCGAACTGGAGGTTGGATTGCTGGCTGACGGAAGCCGACCCAGCTACCTGCGAAAGATAGGGGTACGGAGATAACAAACCAGATGAGCACAATAACAAGCATTGTTGTGAAAGGCACTGCTCCAGATGACTGTTTTGCCCAGAGGAAAAGGTTGAGCAGGAAAAAAGTTCCAAAAACTATGCCGGGGACCAATGTCGGAGTAAGTGCAATGTTAAGCTTCCATCGTTCACCACTAAATGCCTTATATACTCGAGCAGAGACGTAGCCGCCGATGAAACCGAGGACCGTGTAAAGTAAGACCGTGATCGTTCCTAAAGATCCACGATTCGAGGGTGAGAGGAATCCTAGAAGAGCGAAGGCTATAGTAAAACCCGTCATAACAAAAAGTTGAGCTCCGTTTCCAAGGAAGATGCTCAGAATCAGCGGAGAACCCGGTGTTCGGAATACATCGCCATGGACCAACTTCCATCCAGAATCCTCTTGTACACCATCATCGACTGCCGAGGTTCCAGACAAATCGTCCAAGTTAATGGAGTCCAAACGGTTATATCGTTGAATGTCCTTACGCAGGGTACGTAGGAGAATCGAAATAACGGTGATTGTCAGGAATATCACGATGATGGCCGAGTTGATGAGCGAGAACCAGTGGATTTTCGGGTCAAATACGTGCAAGTATTTGTCCCATCTTGTAGCCCAAGCAGTGGGCGACGGAACCCAGTAGACACTGTACGTGAAGTGCACAGGGGTCTCTGCAGTCTCTGAAAGTGTCAATGGTGGACCACCATAACCGCATATCCCAGCGTTCTTAACAGCCCCTCCGTTGCCCATTTCGGGACTCAACCGCGAACTTGGCTGAACAATAACACCAACTACTCTGAATTGGCCTTCGGTGACCTCGTGATAATCAACCACAATATCATAATGGTTGTTCAAGTGCATTTCTTTCTGGTTACTGCTCCCCAGGGCAAATCCCTGGCTGTAGAATTTCGTTCCGGTAACCTCGTCCTCGATCAGTTGTCCGGCTGGTAATCCATCAACGAGCCAGTTGAGCGCATATCCCTGAGCTATCCTCCTGTTCACGAAATGCGCCGAGCTCAGGTCGAACTTCTCCTCACACAGAGACTTACAAGTCTCGTTATGACGCATCTTTAGCTCGAATGGAGAGGTCCTAATTCGATCACCGAACAATATGCTGCCGAGACTCTCTGAGACGTCTTTCGGACCTCCTGGAGGTCTACAAAAGTGGAAAGCATCATGATAATAGTCGAATGATACAACTGAGCGTAAAGTGCCATCTACTTGTGACCCCACAGGCGTAAGTCGGTTGACATGTAATGGTACTATGTCATCAAATTTATATGAGGTTGGCGCAACTCCTGGGAGGTAGAAAGCTGCTGATAATTGCGGCGTGGCAAGGAGGGAGGATATAATCGCCGCAGACGGCGAAAGGTCTCGTAAACGCATAATGGGCGATATCTAGAATGAGATAGCGAAAATTAGTCGACTGTCATCTGTGTTGATGCGCAAGAGCTTTGTTGGATTCTGGATGATGAGGCTGATGAGCTTACAAAGTTCCCGGAGAGGACACGAATCCGCGCAGGACGTAGATTTACTGGCTCATATGCTCAAGCGAATCCGAGCGCAAGGTCGACGAGGTTGTTGGCAAACAGATTTGTGAAGGTCGGATTCAACTGTATGGTCGTTAAAGGATGAATCCCCAAAACCCTCGACGGATCCAAATATCTGGCTCGTTTGAATTCCGGTACGGGACCAAGCTGTTCGGAAAATCATTTGGCCGGCGAGGCCAAGCTCCCCCAAAATTTTCTTTGCGCCTCGCATTGAATTTACAAACTTCATTGCAACAATGGTAACCAAGACTTCTTTTCCCGCACTGCTGGAAACTCTTACACAGGCATTATCATCCGCATCTGAATCTACCGAAAAATTGTCCGCTCCGCTTCCCCCCAAGGATGGCATCTCACTATTCGACGTCAAGAACGAGCTTTTTCTCTCGTACCTACAAAATTTAGTTTTCCTCATAATTCTCAAAATCCGAAATCGCAAGAACGGCGCATCAGACGATGGCGAGAACGAAAATCTGGATAATGTGGTAATCAAAAAGCTCGTCGAACTACAAGTCTACCTCGAGAAGGGTGTGCGACCTCTAGAGGGACGTCTTAAATACCAAATCGACAAGGTCCTGCGTGCAGCAGATGATGCGAAACGAGCCGAAGAGGCAACAAAGCCAAAGGCGAATAGCAAGACAGCCAGACTTGCAGAATCCGACGACGAGTCTGGGGAAGGATCAGACGACGACAGTGACGTCAAATCTGCCAACGGAGTAGCACTCCAAGCGGCAGAAATCGATGACTTGCAATACCGACCCAACCCTTCGGCCCTCTTGCGACCCGCAGCCGCAGCAGACTCAGATGCAAATGGAAAAGCGGACGATGGAATTTATAAGCCACCTCGGATTCAGGGCACAGCAATGCCTACCACAGGTCCTCGCGAGAAGCTGGACAAAAAACCAAATAAATCAGCTACGCTGGACGAGTTTGTTAGTACCGAATTGTCATCTGCGCCGTTAGCAGAGCCTAGCATTGGATCTACGATTATAAGTGGAGGGAGAAGAAGCAAGAGCGAGAGGGAAAAGAAAGAGGAGGCAGAACGACGAGAGTATGAAGAGAAGAATTACGTGCGATTGCCAAAGGAGAGTAAGAAGGAACGTGCAAAGAAGAAGGGAGGAAGAGATGCTGGTTATGG
>JAAMPI010001439.1:0-14444 GCA_013054445.1 Cudoniella acicularis | reverse complement strand
CGCAGCGCCGCGTACGATGACTTGTCCCACTGCGGCGCGAGACTGGCCACCTCGCTGCGCAGGCTTTTGAGGTACTCCGGATGCGCCGTCAGGTCGTAGATAACGCTGAGCTGGCGGAGGAGCATCGTGTGGATGCCCGCGAGCGAGAGCACCGTTTCCGTATGGGCCAGCCGCGCGAAGTTGCGCTCCGAGCCCTCGGCAATGTCGACGAGCCAGTTGAGCGCGCTGGGCTCGAGGAATTCTTCCCGGAGCTCTTTTCCCTCGGCCATGGCGTTGAGCCGCTCCTGGATGTATGGCCCGAGGACTTGTCTCGCGCGCTTGAAGTAGCCCTTGCCGCGCCAGTAGCTCGGGATGAAGAGGCAGACGACGGGGTGCAGCCAGTTGGGAAAGGTACGCAGGATGACGACGGTTCGGAATACTTGAGTCCTGTTAGCTAGGCTCGGTGGCTTCAAAAGACAGGGGGGGAGGGCTTACGGTCTTCGACAAAGTTGATCGCGACGTCGAGCCATCGCTGGTCACGGCAGAAGCTCGTCCCAACGAATGCTCGGGCTGAAGTCCTTGCCGTCAAGGACAGAAGCAAAGGATAAAGCTGGACTTCCGTCCAGTCGTCGTTGGCCTCCTTGGGAAACAAGTCTTCCACGGCTTTACCGAGTTCATCCTCGAGATGCGGTGTGAGCTTCCCCAGGTTCGGCGTCAACTTGCGCTGGACGATGCGGTGGTGCAACCTGGATTGCAAAATGAAGTCCAACCCAGTGTACGGGCCCATAAGGTCGTGTTCAAGGGCCTTGGTTCCATCCGCGATCTCGGGGGGGGATGGAGCTCAACTCTTGTATACTGGAACGGGGTAGAACGATGATGTCGCCATCTGATCTAAGAAATTGAAAGGCCTTGTCTGTGTACTTTGGGACATCAGTGTCCCGCGTTGTGTATGGTGGAGATATGGAGTTTTATACCTTGTTGTAGCCTTTCCCAATAACCCCAACGGCATTGGTCATAAAATTGATGTTTGCAGCATATCTAGAGTGGAAGGAGAGGCCATAGCCTGAGAATGATATCTTTCGTAAAGCCCGACCCAAGCTCACTACTAGCTGAGCCACGATGAGAATGACAAGGAGTAATTGAATTACATCAGAGATGTCTGCGTCCTTCGAATTGCTCGGCAGCAAGCGCCAGAAGCTCTGTTGAAAAGACAACATTACATGTACAAAGTTAATGCTGGACACTAAAGGTACGAACTGTGCAGCCGTCCCTATATCGTATTTGCAAGCTCTAAAATAGTCCCGTGAAGCTGCCAGACCCACCGCGAGGAAGGATGATTTAAGGGTCCTATTGAAGTTCGACCAACACCAACAGCTTAATGCGCCCAACTGGCGCAGTCGGGGATGAAGTACTAGTAAAGCGAATCCAGCCAGGGTGGAGGGGGCGCGGAGAAATTGATTTTGCGATGATGGCGGGGCTAGGTCTGCATAGAATGGCCACGGGGGAATAATTGCCGGATAATATCTGACCTATCGATTTGCTGGAATCGACTTAGAGAGTAGTTGCACAGCTTTACGGAGTATAACAAGCCGAAGGTTTTTGCGGCGGCCCCCTAAACTGGGGCGAAAATTTCTGTCAGCGTTCCACTCCAAAAAATTCCAGGGGGCTACGAAACGGGTTGCATCTGCAGAAAGCCTTAGCTGGCAAGCATAAATTTTCAACAAGTTTGTAGGACGACATTTTCTAGTTCACGACGGATCAGCATGATTGTGGCAAAGTACTGATATATAAAAATGGCTAATTCGTCTTTATGCGTGTGACTGGCTTACAGATATTAGTAATCACTTTACCCTAGAAGATAAGGAATTGTTTATTAACCTAGTATTCTAGAAGTAAAGCTCTCTATCTCTATTATAGTTATATATCTACTTAATATAAGTATTTTTACAATAGTAGTATAGCTAAATAGCGAAGAAGAGTTAGCCGAGAAAGCGACTATTTTTAAGGACAAATATGGTAATGATATTAAACTGATAGGTAGAAGAGGTGATATAGCACTAGAAGGGGCTAAGAGATAATGTGTTAAGGTTAGAAGGTTATATTTTTACTTTAATATTTATTAATTATTAAAGTATTATTATTAAAATATAAAGTATAAAATATTATAGTTTTAATTTCTATATTATTTCTAGCTCTTAAGTTATANTNTTTAGNTTTTATATTATAACTAATCTAAATATATTACTAAATTAATATTATATTGATTTTAGATTATAGTTATTATTAAAGACTCTTTAGATTTTATTAGAAGTATTTTTAGAAAATCGAAAAAGAATATTAAAACGATTTTAAAAACAAGCGAAGACAAGGTTCTTATTATTAATAAAGCCTATATACTTTACTTAGGATCTAAAGACGTAAGAAATATATTAGACCCTTTTAAAACGTTAGTTATTAATATAATTATAATAGAAGTTTAAAGTATATTAGATAAAGACTAATATATATTCTTATTAGGCTATAAGAAACAAATATAAAAAATATTAGAAAATTCGAACTTTAGTCTTATAAGGCGATTTTATCTTAGCTATATATTCTATTTTAAAGACTTTAATAATCAATAGTTAAAACAAATTCTTAAACTTAAGCTTAAAAAACGGAGACTTAAAATAATAGAAGAAGTTAAAGACGTAGTTATCGGACTCTTTTTAAAAGCTCGCGATCGACTTAATTTTAATAACGCTAGCGATATTAAGAATCTAATCTCTTATACTAAAGCTTAGAAATAGAAAAGATAGTCTATATAGAGCGTAAAGAGCTAGAAAGCGGAAGTTATCTTTTTATTATAAGATTTTAATAAGAACTTTAACTAGGCTAATAATATAACTCTTAATCTCTAAAAGATCTTTATAGATATAGTAGGTTATAAAACGCTAATTAGTAAGCTTAAGAGATATTAATAGGTTACGGCTAATATAAGAGCTCGAGATATAGACCTAAAGTTATATATTCTATTTAATTTTATCTTTAAAGGCCTATTAGATAAGTTATTATAATATAGATCTCTTTTTAGAACCCGCCTAATAACTGATTTAGGAACCGGGAAGACAACTATTACTTAAAAGATAGGCTAAGTATTCTATAATATAGGTCTCTTATTAGCTCCCGAATATCTTAAGCGTTTAGCTTTAGACCTCGTTATTCTATATATTAGCTAAACTAGATCGAAAACGATAAGTATTCTAAAAGATAGTTTAAGAAAGGTCTTCTTTATAGATAAAGCCTATAGATTAGATAAAGGCTAGTTTATAAAAGAAGCTATCGATAAATTAGTTAATAGTCTTATAAAACCTTAATTCTTAAATAAACTTATTATTATATTTACTAGTTATATTAAAGATATAAATAGGCTTTTTAAAGTTAATCTAGGTTTTTTTAAATAGGTTTTTAAAAAAGATTGTTTTTTAGAATATAATAGTAGAAGAGTGTTTAACGCTTTTTTAACGCTAGTTAAGAATTACTAGAATTAAGTTCGTTTTAAAAGATCGCTAATCTAATAGTTATAAAGATATAATTAAATACTTTAATAGATTTTCTTGTTTTATAAACTAGGGTAATAGCCGGGACGTTAAGACTCTATCTAAAGCTATTATAGTATCTGCTTTTAAAAGCGTAGAGTCTGTTTCTATAATATTAAAGGTTTCTTATAAAGATATAGTTATCGCTCTTTAAAAAATATTAATAACCTAACTTATATAATATAGAATAAAGGCGAGTAAAGAAAGCTTATTAAGTAACGGTATTATAGTATTAATCTTTAATCTAGCTACTAACTCGTTCTTATCTCTACCTAAAACTATTTCGACCTTAGCGGCTACTAAGCTCGTAGACCTAGTACTAATATTAGCTAACGATAATCTTAGACAAGAGTAATAAGTTAATATAGCGCTATAAGAATAGCTATAAGATATAGGCGTATTAGATAAGACGTAGACATAAATATAGGCTAATATTAGAACGAATAAGCTCGCCTAGAAAAAATCTTAAAACGAGATCGTCGATTTAGAATAGTAGTTAGAGACTATAATAACTAAATAAAAAGCCCGCGCGTAAAAAGAAAACTAGTTATAAAAAGCTATACTATTATAAACTATTCTTAATAATAATAAAGAGAACGAGCGAAAGCGCTAATATAAAGAGTTAAGGATTCGCGTTTTAAAAGCTCGTTATATTAAACAAGAAGCGGAAGAGAAGCTATATAAAGCTAGAGAAGAGATAGATAGGAAGAGGAAAGAAAAGGCTTAGGTATAAAAGAAGTTAAGAGATATAGGTGTTTATCTTATAAGATTTCGTTAGATTAGGTAGAAGATAAAGTACTAATATATAAGAGATAGTTATTTTATTTCGAACTCTAAACTAGAGATATATACTTTATAAAAGAGATAAGAGTATAGAGGGTTAACTTATCTAGTCTATATAATATCTTAAAGATATAATAAAATATAAGTTAATTAATATTATTAAATATATCTTATTCTTATTCTTATTTTCTTTAGGTTTATCTTTAGATTTCTTTTTAAGTTTAGCTATAGAATTCTTAACTTATCTATAATAAAGATTTAGTATTTATTATTAGGCTAACTATCTTTAATAATTTTTTAATCCTAATAAGCCTTAAAAATATATAAAATCAAACTTATAACTAGCTAAGATAAGTTAAGAGACTTATATATTATATATTAAACCGTGTTTAACTATATATATTTAACGATATATAAATCCTTAGCTTTATTAAACTCTAAAATATATTATTATTCTATTTATAAAAAGTATTCGATTATATTAGTTATTCTCTTTTGTCTTCTATCTATTAGTTTTCTCTTTTATAACCTTCTTCTTATATTTTATTTTATAATCTTAAAGCTTTTAATATTAGATAGCTAATATATTATAACTATAAGCGGTATTTCTATTTATATAGATATATTAGAGATATTAAACGCCTTTTAATAATACGCCTAATAACGTACTTTCTAGTATAGCGGCTAATAAAGCTATAACTACGTATAACGTATTAATTAACCGACTACTATTAACGAAGAATAATATTATCGGAATAAGTAACTTTATCTTTAAATAAGATATTAGAAACTATATATAATATTCTATTTATTTTCGATCTTAACGACGTGTTTATTATAATAAGATCTTATTATTTTATATATCTTAGAGTTTAAGGCTCTTTTAAAAGTCGTTTTATTCTTTATTATAAGTATAGAAATCTATATAATATAAAAGATATTAACTCTATAATTTAAGTTATATATAATAGCGAGATCTATATAAGTAGAGTGTTATCTTATATTATAGCCTTTAAGAGTCCCGTCTAAGAGAAATTCTTATTTCTTTCTTAGTCTAGGTTAAAAGAAATAAAAGATTTAAAAGGATATTCTAGTAATATTATCTTATAACTATTTATTAAACTTAGCTACTCTCGTAGATTAGTATAACTATATTAGTATTATCTGACCTTAGCTAACTATATAGCTTATAAATAAAGAAACGGAATAGAAGGTATCTAGATATAAGTGTTAGCTATTTATTACTTAGGCCTTTAAGAGAAATAAGGTTTTTAAAAGCTTAGTATTAAAGATAATAAAAGAAATTAAGGTTAATATAGATAGAATAACGTTTATTTTATCTAAGAAGCCTATTTCTTAGCCTCTATTATATAGAATTTTAAGTAATTCGACTAACTAGATATTTATATACTTTAAAGAAACTTATATATTTCTTTTTTAAAAAATATTTCTATCGTTTATTAAGCTATTATTAATAAGCTACTTAATATTTCTTACGCGTATATTAATCGCTATAAGAACTCTAATAATATAATCTATTAATAAAAGAGTAGATAAAAAATATATAACGCTTTAGTCTATAGCTTATTTATTAAAAGTCTCTAAATTATTAGATTATAGCCTTAAAAAAAGCTAGAAGAAATTTATATTAGTATCGACTAACTTATAACTATATTTGATTCTTTAGAAATCTTTATCTTATCTAATATTAATTCTAGTTACTAATACGATTATTATAAGACTAATTATAGCTACGACTCGTATAGCGTCTATAATTTTAATTAGTACGTATATATAATATTTTTAGATATTTTATATCTTTTTCTCGACTCGTATTATTAATATATAAAAGTATAAAAGACTATAAAAGCTATCGAGATTAAGAGAGTTAAGAGTATTAAGTTATTTAGTTTTAGATATAAAATATATAAATTAAAGTTATATATTAAGACGAGCTTATAATAGCGAAAGTTTTATCTTATTATATAGTTCTAATAAATAAAGTCTAAGAGAGCCTTTTCTTTAAGCCTTTAACGAAATATAAGATAAAAAGCTCTAGAATAGAAAAAAAGATAATATTAAGCCTAAATTTATAAATTAAACTTAGATAAACTAATATATTAAGAATTAAAGCCTTACTAGCGAGAATAATAAATAAAAGGCTCTAAATAGACTAATAAAGAAGGTTGATTTTTATAATAACGATAGCGAAACTCTTTTTTTTATTCTTTTATATTATATACCTCTAGTATAATAATATCTTAACTACGCTAGCCTATAAGACGCTTCTTAACGTCGCCGTTTTATACGACTACTATAGTTATATTAAGCTAGTTAAGCCTTAGTTATTAGAATAGCTTTTAGACGAAAAGAAATTATCGAACGAGATAAGATATAAAAATTAGTTATTTATAATATAGGTCTTTAATAAAGATAAAATCTTTTTAGACTTAACGGTTAAAATAGTTCGAAAAACTAGAATAAATAACGATAATAAATACTTAATATTATCTAGTATAGAGGTGTCTAGGCCGATATCGCTTAAAGTCTTTAATAAATAGTTGTTTTTTTTTTAAAAAAATTTATAATATTTTAAAAGAAAAGCTAATTTTAGTTTTAAAACGTATCTAAGAAGTTCGTAAAGAGACGATTAAAAACCTAATCGAGGTATTCTATAATAGACTTAACTAGTATAAAAGTATAATTACTAGTATCTATTATTAATAAGGTAATAGAAAAGGTTACGATATTATAATTTATAGCTCTATTATTTAAGATATATAAAAAGTAGGCCTCTAGCTATAAAAACGAGCTAGAGACGTCCGTATAAGTCCCGAAAAACTTATTATAAAAGTAAGAGATATCTAACTCTATTATATAAACTATAGTTCTAAGAACTATTATAAATATAATATTCTTAGCCTTATAAGACAGGTAACTAATATATTATCTATCGTTCTAAGTCTAGTTCTCGAGTTATATTACCGGTATATAGAAAGACAGAAATAAAGAATAATATAATATCTACGAAATATCTTTTATATCTAAAAGACGATTCTCTATATTTATTCTTATTATATTAGTTAGACGTATATCTAATTTAGATTTCTTTATTATATTACGCTTATTAATAATTTTTTAGACTATTATTAATATTTATAGTTTTTTATTAAAATAATAAACTCGTCTTACTAGTTCTTAGATCTATAAAATAACCCGGCGGTCGTTTAAACGGCTATTATATTATATAATAAATGTTTTAATTCTCTTAGATTATTTAACCTTTTATTAAACTCTCTTAACTTAAATCACGACTAATTCTTTTAACTCTAGCTATATATTATTAGTTTATATATTTAATTATAAATTGTTTTCTAGATTTCTATTTAACTATAAGCGTTCCTAGAAATAGTCTTTTAAGAGCTATAATCTAAGTCTATATTCTAGTTATTATAACCGATAAAACGAAAGAAAAGAAAAAAATATATTATTAAATTATATTATAACTAGCCGCGGCTATATAGATATAATTTTGATTTTTATATAACCTTAAACTTTATTTTAACTATATAAGATAATATATTAAGTTTTATAAAGGTATATAAAGAGAAGCTTAAAATCAGAATACGCTAATAAAACCTAGAGAGCTTAGTTATACTTAAATATTAATATAGTTAAATATTTATCTTTATTACGTTAGATATAAAATATCGTATTACGTATATTCTTATATATTTATATATTATTTAGATCTATTACTTATCTACTTCTATTACCTACTCCTAACACTATACTACCCGCTAGTATAGCTCCGGGTATAGTATTAAATAGCTTACTTAAATAGTACCTAGCTCTCTTATAGACGAGATCCGCGTAATAGGCGATAGGGTAAATACTAACGGCTTTAATAGCGCGACCGAATAGGTAATATATATTATACGTTAAGTCTTCGAGGACGTCGGCGGCGTTTTAAAAGAAAAGTTATATCTTTCGGCTTTAGAAGATCTTATCTAGGACTATATAATAGTATATTAGACGTATAGTTTCTTAGAAGATAGTATAAGCTTAAAAGAAGAAGTCTTAATTCCGGGCTTTTATAATACCGCGGTCGATAATAGTTCTATTTTAAGGATTCGACAAGCGGTCTACGTCTTCTTTCCTAGTTAGATAAAACCAAGTGTTATAGCGTTTACTAATAATAATAATAGATATATAAGAGAGCCTCTTTTTAAAGTTACTTAATAGGTAGAGTTCTTTATACGCCTATCGAAGAAAAGGTAGCTCTTAATTAAAAACGATTTCGTATTACCTTTTAGATATACTATTATAATAGATTAAGATATTTTTAAGATAAGTTTTCTTATTCTTATTCGCCTATAGACGAAGGCGTGACTTAAGTATCCTATTAAGGCTAGAGACTATCTCTTGTCTCGCGGTCTAGATTTAGAAGTCCGCCGGCTATTATCCGAGCTATTAATCTATATAAGCTATAATTCCTATTATATTTAGCGCGTTTAATACGGAGCTAGGTATAGGGTAGGTAACGTCGATACTTACGACTATAGTCTTCTCTTTTACGATAATACCGATTTTATTATTATCTAAATACTAGTTTCGTCTATTAAGCTTAAGATTAAACTTAAATATAATATTAGTATAATACTAGTCGTTAGCCTTTATAAATTTCGGGCCTAGTATATAGACGTTAAGAAGTCCTTTTTTTAATATTATATATAAACTTAATACGGTTATAAATAAATAAATTAAGATAAGATATAATAATAAGAATTAACTTTAATAGAGGTCTAATAGAATAGCTAATAAATCTTTAAAAAGCCGTATTAATATCCGTATTAATATTATTAAGGTTTAAGCTAATATATAGACTAGAGATATAATTATATATATCGACGTTAAGTCTTTTTAGTTTCTATTAGAATATATTTAATATAATATCTAACTCTTATTTATTTCTTTATACGTCTAGCGATTTCGGCGACGATATAAGAAAGTATATCTAAAAAGAAAGCTTTAATCTTATTAAAAATTTAACCTTTTATATATTCTAGCTAGTAGATCGAGTCTAGATAGGTTTATCGTCTTTATATTAAATATTTAGTTCTATTAAGACCCGGTTTAAGACGGCGATAAACTTAGATATAATAGCGATATCGAACTTAGCCTTATAAGATAAGCCGTTTCCTTTTAATACTATTATCGTAAGGTTAATTTATAAGTATAAGATTTATCGGCGGTTTTATATTAAAAAGTCGAGCGTTATTAGTAATAATTAATTAGACGTTCGTAATAAGTCTATATATTATAAATTATATTATCTATTATATTTAACCTAGAGTTAGTTTTATATAGCTAGGTTAGCTAGATAAAACGATATAGACATCTAGAAATAGATATAAAGGGTTTTATTAAATACTAATATTAATAACGGGTATACTAGAATCTATTATAATAATATTATAGGCTAATAGATACGTTAACTATAATTTTAACTATATAAAGATAGATAGACACCTTATTCTTTTAAGAGAAGTTATAAACACTAATATAACCGTCGTTAGATAGTTTAAGTCTTTTCTTAATAGGCTTCTTATCTTTCTTATCTTTCTTTCTAATAGAACTTTATTAAGATATACTCGGTTAAGACGTGCTTAGTTGTCCTTTAAGACTACTAAGATAAAACTTTATCTCTTTCGCGCTAATAATAAAATTTAATACGATAAAAGGGTATTATAACCTATAGTTATCTCTAGGCGTTACTAGACCTATAATAGTCTTTATTCTAAGTATTTTATAACCTTTTCTATTATTTTTAATAATATAAGTAATTTAGACGCGTATTCTCTTTAGAAAAGTAGCTAGTCTAACTATATTTCGGTTATTATAGTTTAGATATATAGATATTAATAGGCTAAGAAGGCCTTTCTTATAATATATAATATATTTTATCTAGACGTTAAAGAAGATATAACAGGTAATAGACCTAATACTAATAAAAAATCCTCTTATAGCCTAAAGCCTTCTTCTAAGACTTATCGTCTTAAAGGTAGCTAAGGCTAGTTCGAAGTGCTTGTTTATACCTATAAAGAAAATATTAGAAACGGATTTTAAATAGTATCTTATAACGATATTAAGCGTTTAGATAATCTCGTCCTTAGATCTAAATAAGGTATTTATATAGTTAGAAGTTAGATAGTCTATAAGTTTAGAAACTATAAATATATTTATATTTTAAAGACGTAGCTTATAGGCTTTAGTATTTTATAAAGGTTCGTCTTCGTCTTCTAATCTATATTAGACAAGATATCTCTCTTTATTAATAGAAAGCTCTGATCTATAAATTAGGTTTAACTTATAGTCTATTATAATACTATTCTTATATTTAGAGAAGTGTTTTTTTAATTAAGAGCTTAATAACCCTTTTTATCTTTTTATTAGTTAATATTCTTCCGACTCTAGTATTAACAGGTATAATCTCGATATTATAGCGAAATAATATTAAGTTCTTATATACTATTATCTTAAAATAATTCGCCTATAAAATAACCTCTTTCTCTTATATTCTATAGCTAGGCCTTAAAGGTAAACGTGTTTCGAGAATAGATTTTTAAGGTCTAATATTCTTAAGTTAAATAGTTCTTATAGTCTCGTTCTTAATCTTTTATACTTTAATATTATATTCGAGATATTCGCTAAAACTATAGCTAAGAAACGTTAGTTAGTACTAGTAGCTATATTTAATTAATAGAGTTATTTATAAGAATATCTCTATTTCTATAAGGCTATCGTATCCGTCTCGTCTAAATCCGCTATAAGAACCTCGACTATCTCGACTCTTAAAGCCTACGACCTAAAACTAAGAGCTACGACTATAATTACCTAGAAGTCGGTCTTTACGTCTATAACCGCGATCGTAACTATAGGCTAAAAAACCCCGTTCTTTACGTCCGCGACTATATCTACGTTAGAATTATTATTTAGATATTATATAAGAATAGACCTAAATTAAACCTATAAATATATACCTAATTAAATTAATTTATTATTTATACTAGTATAAAGATCGTTTTAAATATTCTTATTATTATAGCTCTATAAAGGCATAAAGGCCCTGACGTTATATAAGACGTATTTATAAGAAGGTACTAATATTACGAAGAAACTAANCTNANGAGAGAAGAAGGAGAGGTGGCCCTGAAGGGGCCTTATATACAGGAGGTGAGTACTGGCAAGCGAGGTCACGTGATAAGGGGTTAGGGGGACGTGTCGCAGCCTCCTGTCGCATATAGCGCNANACTGTCTGAGTCTCACTAGTCACAGGACTNTGCGTTNNACTAGGTCTNTGACAGTGACAAGGGGGGACGCGTCAGGTAAGGGGGACGCGTCAGGTAAAGGGGACGCGTCAAACCAGGTCTATGACAGAAGTCGCCTCTGATATTCTTAGAAAAACTTCTAGAAAGAAAGGGTATTTGTTTAAAGGTATATCTTAAACAAGTTCTTGAGCTAGTTAGGTTTCTCTTACTCGCTAAATTAGGAGACAATTATCTGTTTATAGGAGATAGGTCGAAGGTGTATAAGGGGAAGGCTAGGCTTCTAAAGCTAGAGTATAGGATTAAGGGCTTTTCTTAGCTACTAAGTTCGCTAGATATAAACCTAATTGAGAAGGTTTAGAGGTAGATAAAAGAGGAATTAAAAAATTTACTATATGTTATAAAAAATAAAGAGGGATTAAAAGAAGAGATTTAGTGTTACGCCTAGACTCTTACTCTGGTACGTTAGGGCAAGGGTCTGTTGGTAAAGGGTTTATGTTGACAGAAAGTTAGGCTACGCTGGGCAATAAGGGTGGCGTAAGGCTTGCTGCCTCTTCCTCTAAGAATCAGACAAAGACTTAGATTAAAAGCTGTCTAGGTAGAGACGGGTATGAGTAGCGAGGGAAGCTCGCTGCTCCTAAATAATTCTCAAGTAACAGGCCAAGCCTGTTAGGGAGCTGTGTCCGGTGACTCGCTTGAGACACCGCATCACAGGTGCCATCCCAGGTGCTATCACCACCTGGTCGTCTAGTGTCCTCCTGCCCGCAGGTCTTGTGCCATTTGTCTCGGTGCCATCGCCCCGTGGTCAATTGTCTTATGGTCGCTCCTGACCTCGTGGGTTGCCGCGATTACGTGATCAACCGTGGTCACGTGCCTATAACGCTGACATGTCTTGGCAGGTTATAACAGGTTTCCCCTCCTTTATGGTCGATGTCCTAGAGACCGTACTAGTCGCGCTCGTCTTCCTCGTCGTCAAGCCAAGAGACGGTACTATCCGAATGCACGTGGTAGTACTGACCAGTCTCGCGATCCTTCTTCTAGTAGCTCCTGTGTTTGCTGACAGGAGCCGAGGATCCGTGGGACGACTGTGAGCTCGGAGTCTTTCGTTTCTGGCCACTGCTATAGGTGGAACTGTGTGTGGACGGGGGAGCCTTCGACGAATGCGGCGTCGAATACGAGTGGTGCGAATGGTGCGAGTGGTGAGAGTGCGTCTTGCCACTCCTGTGCTTGGATGACATAGGCGGCGTCGGCTGGTGTTCGACGACTTCGTAGTCGCCTTCGTCCTCGTAAGCGTCTAGTGGTTCGATGCCTGGTATAGGCAAAGTCGGCACCCTTTCGGCGATAGGGTAGAGGCCACTGCTACGCTGCTGCTTGTAATGCTCCTTCAACTGGTCTCTTAGCGCTTGTGACTGTCCCTTTACGTGGTCCTGTTCGTTCCTGAGTCCTCTTCGGCCCTCCTTATACTCTTCGTGAGAGTTGACCAAACTCGTCGACTTGACAGGAAACTGGTGATATTCAAGCGTGCCGTCTTCGGCTAGGGTTGCGTAGTGCGCGTAAAAGTTGACCTAGGTACTATTCGTGGTGAAGGTCGTGATGCTTGCGTGTCTAGGGGGGTCAGACTTTCCCTAGTAGGTAAGGGCCTGGTTCCGAGCGTAGACGAGAGCTGCTCCGTCATAGCCACTCTATAACGTCGCTTCTCTTATATCTCCTCCGGGGCCCTTCTATTCTCCGGCTAGGTGCGGTAGCGTCACGGAACGGGGGTTATCCTTATAGAGGACAGCTCCGTTAACATACTCGTCGACCGGAAACGGGCGGAAGTCTTATATCCTAAGACCTTTAACAAAGTCGGGTTGCGGAGCCGACAGACTGTTGTTAAAGCCAACGTCCCTCGGGAAGGCCGTGAATGCCTGGTTGAGCATCCTCTTATAAGGTTGTCTCGGATATGTCTTTAGTAACGGCAGTGTGGCGCCGACTATAGTTGCTTCGTTATCGGCTTCCTTAACTGCGTAGACATAGTCCCTATACTAGGATTCGGGAGGCGAGGCAGTTGCGCGTGACTCGGCGAGCCTGTTACGGATATCCTCGAGGTTTAGGGGGGGCTTAGAGTCGATCGGGTCGAGGATGCTATTCTTTCGAGCCTGGATAGCGAAACCAGACGCCGTTGTCGAGATAGTCTTCGTCGTAGACGAGTCGTCCGTAGAGTCACGGTAGGTAGATCCCTTCTTAGATCCCTTGTAGTTGTTCCCTATCTTGTTAAAGCGGGCTAAGTTCTGTCGTGTCAATCGTGCTAGTTCCGAGGTCGGTCGTGTCGTCCGCGCTCGCTTCGTCCGTGGTTCGGCGTCGTCGTCGCTGTCGATCCGTCGTTTTCGTGACGAGGGATTTGCTAGAACTTGCTCTTCTTAGGTTAGCGGAAGCTCGGCTTGCGAGAGCTCCGGGGAGGTTTGTTTCTTGTCTATAGTAAAGAGCGAAAGAAAGGGAGACTTCCTTTCCTAAAAGGCTGGTCGACAAAACAGGCCGCTTATGTTTGGAATTTCGTTCGGGCGATATAGTTGATTAGGCGTAGACGAAAATTTTAGGCAATAGTAGGGGCGGCTGCCAATGATTAGTCCCCGTGATTTCGTTCGTAAGGGGTTGCTCACGTAACCGTCTAATAAGGTAGCAGGATTAGCGCCGCGTACCGCGTCGGGGTGTTTTCGTTAATCGGTAGTACTATGCCAACATGCCTTACGCGTTGGTCAAATGGTCAAGCGGCTCCTATGTGTTTTCGTCGTTACTA